>JAYMSO010000137.1:0-10512 GCA_036897175.1 Plantago depressa | reverse complement strand
GACACCGCATGTTCGGGGCCACAAAATTTTCTTCATCAAATGAGAAAAGATATATTAAAAATATTGGGAGACCTACTAAGAAGCAACGCCTTGGTGATGATCTGAGGGCAGCAGATGATGATGAAGCTTCAAGTGGCAGTGATAAGGAGCATAGTTTGACAAAATATTATTCTGCTGCAATAGCACTTACTGATTCACCAGAGGAGAAGAAGAGACGTGAAAATCGTTCGAAGCGCTTTGATAAGGGCCATGGAAACCGGGTAAAGAATAGTAATTCAAGGACAAAAGAAGTTGGGGTTGGGAATCCATATGCAAGAAGGGTTGGTGCCTTGGCGCTCAGCAGAACCTTCGACGAAAGTGGGAGCAGGGCCGTTGAAGATATTGACTGGGATGCTCTTGTTGTTAAGGGAACCTGTCAGGAAATTGAGAAACGGTACTTGCGCCTTACTGCTGCACCTGATGCTTCTACGGTAAACTTATCTTTGCTTCTTCATACTCTGATGTTTAGGAAATCCATACAGTTGGCGATAGAACATGTCACTAGGGATGATGACATAATAAGATATATACTGATTTGCAGGTCAGACCTGAAGATGTGTTAGAAAAAGCTTTGCTTATGGTTCAAACTTCTCAAAAAAATTATCTGTACAAATGCGATCAGCTGAAATCTATACGGCAAGATCTTACAGTACAGCATATACGCAACGAGCTTACTGCAAAGGTATACTCATTTTTCTTGTGTCACTGCTTGTCCATTCCTTGCAATTGCATTGGTGATTTTCTAAAAAATTGATTGGTGTCCATCATGTTAAACTGTCCTTGGTTACTTACTTAAATGACATGACAAAAACATCTTCAATTCATGGGCAGTACTATATTTTTTGACATTTATGATTCAGGTATATGAGACTCATGCCAGATTTGCTATTGAAGCTGGTGACTTGTCAGAGTACAATCAGGTGTGTTCCTTTTGAGCACTTTGCCTTTTTATTTTGTCTGTGCGTCACGTCTGTAATTGATTCTGAGTTGCACTTCAGATTACTTACCTTGGACTTTATGTGTATGCAGTGCCAATCACAGTTAACAACACTCTATGCGGAAGGAATAAAAGGATGTCATATGGAATTCGCCGCCTACAATTTATTATGTGTAATATTGCACTCTAATAATAACAGGGATCTCTTAAGCGGGGAAAGATGTGCTATACCTTACTTGACAATAGTCATGCATTCACTTTTGTTATTGATATGGATTATCTCTGAGAAACCGTCTCCGAGTGTATTACAGCTATTAACTAAGTTACTCATTCATTTGTCAGAAGCACCAGACCGCTGATTCACAGCTAATTAATCATTCATACTATTCCCCTAATCCTGCTGCATTGTCATGGGGCACTCAAGTGCAAAATGATAGCTCAAAGGAGAATGGAGGTCTTTCTAGCTCTGGTGTCACTAATAATCAACAAATTGAGACAACCTGGAGAAATATTCCAGATGGGAACAATGTTGCATCTGCTGACTCGACTTCAGGTTCGCTAACGACAAGTATGGGACAGGGTTATAGTGGTTATGGTGCTTATCCACATGCAGATCCTTATGGGTATGGCAACACGGCATATGCTGCTTATTATAATCAGTATCAACAGCAACCCAACCAGTATCAACAACCTCCCAACCAACAGCCCCAAAATCAGTTTCAACACCCACCCGATCAACAACATCCCAATCAATATCAACAGCCGCAAAATGTTTATCAACAGCCATCTGATCAGTATCAGCAGCCTCCAAATCAGTATCAGCAGCCGCCAAATCAGTATCAACAGCCGCCAAATCAGTATCAACTGCCGGCTGCTCAATATCAACAACCGCCTGCTCAGTATCAGCAGCCAAGCACTCAGTATCAACCACCATCCAGTCAGTCTTTTCCTCATCATTTAGGAGCATATCAAAACACAGGTGCTCCTTATCAGCCTCTTTCATCATTTCAAAATACAGGGTCTAGTGCTGGACCCGCAAGTTACTCAAGCACTTATATGGGTCCTGGTGATTATCAGACATCTGGAAATTATACGAGTGGAACCTATGGTTCTCAGACCAGCATGTGGCAAGGAGGACAATATGCAACTTACAACTCTCAACAATATTCAAGTTACACTCCGGACACAAATTCTGCCTATAGTTCTAGCAATGCTGTTGGAACTTCAGAATATCAGCAACATTGCAAGCAGTGGGAGGAATACTACAAGCAAACTCAAACAGAAGTCAGCTGTGCTCCTGGAACAGAGAACATATCTATCTCTAGTGGATCTAGTGTGGGTTGTCCTGTCCATAGTGGTAGCACTAGTTACGCAGTTCCAACCAACCAGATACCTGCAGCTTACACACCTTCTTGGGCACCAGTCTCGAGTTCATCTGAATTGAGTTCCGTGCAGGTTTGGCGATACCTTATGAGTTATGATGCATTATGTTATACTGAAGTGCCCTGTGTCTTACGATCTGTCTGATAGTTACTGTTTACTACATATCTTCATCTGTTTCACTATGACCTTTACTAGGTTTTTTTTTGTCTTACTTGAATTGGTGCTTTATGTTAAGTTGAGTGGTATTGATATACTATATGTAGCAAAATATTTACATGTGCACATTATTCCTTGTTGAACTTTTCCTTAGGAAATTAAGAATAACAACAAAATCCACTTAAGTTATGGCTGAAGTCGTGTTTTCTGTCAAGCAACAAATAGTTAGATATTGATGTTGGAACGTTTACCTGATGAAAAGTTAGCGGAGAACCATCTCGTTTGCTAATTATCTAATTCAATTAAGCATCTCAAGTTTGGGAACTTGAATTGGATGAATGGGAGGTTTATCTATCATTTTTCTTAAAATTAGGAGTAGGCTTGATATGCTCTTTCTCATCTGTACTGCAATGCTAGATTGTACAGCATGCCAATCCAAAAGAGCATATTTTATCTATCATTCAAATCTACTTTGTATTCTGTCTATGCTTTCTTGTCATACGTTTTTTAATTGCATGTCCATTATTAGAAGGTTAGTCATGTTTATGAAAAACCTATGTGGAAACTTAATGTCATTACTGGGGATCTATCATCAGCCTGTTTCAGCAAGCAGCAAGACCCCTGAAGGTTACTGGAAAAAGGAGTCTGTTGTTATCCAAAATGACCTACCTCCCAGTACTGTACAACCACATTTTCCGAAGCCGCCCGATGTGTCATCTACGCATGGAAATTTCCTAAATCAGCAGAGCACTGCATTTTCCCAAGGTTCCTCATCCTTGAATCCTGCTTCCTACCTGGTCTCTCACAGCCATCCATCATCTTTCCAGACAGTTGTGCAACCTACCGAACAGATAGATCCACGCAAGGCAAGCAAACTGCAAATTCCTACAAATCCTAGAATCGCTTCAAACCTATCGCTGGGTCAACAGAAAACTGACAAAGATAGTTACATTACTAGTCCTGCCCCAAAGCCTGCCTATATTAGTGTCTCGATGCAGACACCAGATGTGAAAGTTACTCCGCATGATGGAGGTGATTCCAGTATCAAGGTGAGTTTATTTTTGCTTTTTTCCTGTAAACTCCACTATGTCCCTGCTTTTGTGCATGAACAGAAACTGAAGTATGTGAGCCTAACTTGGAACCTTTAACTTTATACGTTATCCATGATGACACTGAAGAATTATTTCTAGGGCGCTTACTTAATCTTACCCCATTCACATGGTTGTGTTACAATACGCTCTACCTTATGAACGTTGTGGTTTGAACTCATGGTGATTATAAGAAATATATGGACAAGGATAACACAGAACAAACTGGAATAGAATCATTTTAGCTTTCTGTTCTACTCTTCATTTTTCTTTCTTTTATAACATAGATGATATCATGATAGATTATGGGTGTAAATAGTAACTGAGGTGGAAAAAGTAAGGGAAAATTCCTGAGCAGGTTGAATTTTGGTTCATACAACAGCTCATGAGAATCTGTATGAGCTTTAGCTGATGCTCTTCGCTGCATTAACGAAGGAAAATTGATGCCTAGGAATATAGTATAAAATAAGCTCCCGAAGGAAGTACGATACTCCATGCAGAACTCTTTAGTTATACAGTCCAATTTCAGTGCATTGTCATCCGTGAATATGTAGTTACGTGCTTAAGAAGAAATGTTTCACAGGCAGGTTGTCAGTGTTAAAATATCCAGAGGTCTAATATAAGGTGTAGATTTTACAAATGACGTAAGCTCCTGTTGTCTTTGTAGGATTAGCCTAGGCTCAGGCACGTGTCTGATCAAGTTTATCTGTGTAAAAAAATTATAGCAAAAACCAAAGAATTTCTTTATCTGAAATATTGTTGCTTAATGATCTACTATTCGAGGCTTTGGTATCTAGCTGGCATGGAGGTTGAAGAGTATAAATTATTCCTTAAATCAGATCTTGTGTACTAAAAATTTTCAAGAAAGATTGTACTGACGCAAATCCTCATTTCTATTGCAGCCGACTTCATTTCCAAAGTCATTGGTGGGTTATGTTGAAAGAGCTTTGGCCAGATGCAAAAATGACTGGCAAAAGGCGGCTGCTCAAGATATTATGAAGAAGGTAAGTACAATGGACCATGTCATGCATTTGAACTTTGGATTATGAAAATTACTGTGGATGAAATTATGGGCACACATCATGATTTGATAGTTGAGATCCATGATTTCACATGATTCCGTTTGTACCTGTTTTGTTCAATGATAACAAATGGTAATATCCTTTAGTAAAATTTTTAGACATCAACATGCGTCTGAAGACTCTGGACCTGTTCTGTCTAAGCTCCTCTCTAGCAAAAGCTTGTGTTCTTGTGTAACTGAAGATTTTAGCATGACAAATGTAAAGAATACATCGTGTGTTCAGACTTGACATCAATGTAACTCTGATTACCGGTTGTTCATGGCCCCAATTAATCTGTGCTACCATGTGTCAACTCAGACATAATTTTAGCAAGTTTATATGGAATAATCTGCTGTAGTCATGAAATGTATAAGAGGCTCCATACATAATTTGCTCTTGACTGTTATATTATATATTTTCCATATTTAGGTAATAACAGAAGCAACTGCTGATGGCACGCTTAACACTAGAGATTGGGACACGGAACCTCTGTTTCAGATGCCCAACATCGATGCAGTGAACAAGGAGTATGTCATCCTAATTCGTGATATATCTATTTATATGGATGGCCAATGAGAAATGATATCTGTATTTTGTTTTGTAGCAATCTTGAGTTTTCACAACCCGCTTTTTCAACACTGAACAATCGAAGAAGTCCTGGACGACGACCTAAGAGTAGGTGGGAGCCTATTCCAGATGAAAATTTGGTTAGCAAATCTGCCAATACTCCTAATGGCACTGCAAAATATGGAGGTTGGAACAGACAGGTATCCTGATTCTGATGATAAATTAATCTCTCTTTGAATTTGTGCTTATTTCTAAAGGGGTATCTCATTTAAGATTTGTGTTTGACGTGCTCAAGACTTTTGATCAAGTTATATTGTTGATATAGCTGAGAAGCTGACCAAGTGGTCCTTCTGTGCACTATTTGGCTATTTACTGGAGGACGTAAGAAAGTTCATCACCCGTCAGGAGGTTGGGGTGGGGGTGTTGTCTGGATATGAACTTGCCATTTGATGATTATCACGGTTTTTAAACCTAATAAAATATGAAGATATATTGTAGTGCGGTAGGTTGCTGTAGTAAAGAAGTGGGAATTTTTTTATGAAGAATCGATAAAAGAAAGTGTGTTGAAGTTGTATATATGTTTGTTATGAGTGTAAATATGTTTCCATAATTGATTGTTTTGGAAAGACACATTTCTACCGGGACACGCAAACTTGGACTTGATGAAGGCCTCTTTCGTCCTTTTCTTTTCCTTTTCCTTTTTATGGGTAAAAGTTTCACAAGGTTAACTTGGTAACTCAATGCTTATGTGATTCTTGTTTACCTGTATGGGGATATGTACTTGGTAACTCAATGCTTATGTTTCTTAGTTGGTTCTAACCGACCCCCAAATTTATATTGCTGCAGCTATCTGGTGGAAATTCAAATAATAAGACCAGTTATGTAGAATTTCTTTATCTGAAATATTGTTGCTTAATGATCTACTATATATATCGGTCTGTTTTTTTTTTCCGACTCTAATGCAATTATTTTAAAGGGTAGTTAAGATTTGGGTCAACTTGATTTTGTAGATTGCATGCGAATAAGTATGACAAAGAAAAAAAAATAGAGCATTAATTGAAGTGCGTGGCCCATGTCACATATTCACAATGTAGGTCGTGATCGCCTGCACATTAAATCCACATACAATTCGACATGGCATTAAGACGTCATCGCTTCATAATCTACTGGTAGAATCACAATTGACCATTGACACAATGAGTCTACATATCAATACCACAAGTTCATCACGAATAACTCGAACCTTACATTCACGAGCAACTGAAAAAACCTAAAAGATACCGGTTTCAAAATGTAGAAATTGTATACAATTTGATTGCCGGAAGCAAATCTCAACCTAAGTCCGAAACAGGAACACGAAGACATAATTGCAACTGATTATTGTATATAGAGTACTTTGAAAATTTACATTTGAACTTAAATTATGTAAAACTCGTTTAGATAATCAATCATTTGGGTCCGTTAAACGACAACAATTAAACCAATTTTACAATTTAACAGTATGTGAGATTGGTTTTAAAATTGCAACAACTAATTTTATAAGAGCTTACCAGTTTAAATTTTAAAGAATTAGTTGTTTTTCCGACTCTTCGAAAAGTAATTAGAACTTATCGACTTAGATATGTGACTTTGCGGTGTTAGACCTTTAAATTAAACCAACCTTTTCGTAACCAAAAAGTTAATTTTTTTAAGCATATTTGCGATGAAATTATCTATTTGGGTCAAATCAAGCAGAAGCTACCTTCTTCTTCCTCTATATATCTCCATCTCAACGACGAACAATAGAATAGACGCATATATATAACTTCCGAAGATATAGTTTTTACCTCCATATTTTATCTGCTAATTATATTGACTTCCATATTCACCTTTCAAATCGGAAAATTCACTATCGATTGCAATTCAATTGCAACTGTTACCCTTTTGATTCATCTGTTACCCTTCCAAAACCCGCGCCATATACGGATTAAGGCTATTTTTCTCGAGCGTGTAATTTTGTTAATTTTTTTTGTTGTATTTTCATTTTGTACTGTTTGATCTCTGCTTTGCTTTTAGCTGGAAGAAGAAATTGCCTTCGTAGTTGCTATTGGGTCGGTTGTTGTAGTTGCGATTGGGCTTAGCCAAGGTTTGTGGTTTGTTTATGCAACATACTGATTAGGGTTTCAGTTATGGTAACAACTGTTTTGTTTGAAAATGCGGATTTACTGATTTAATTGGTGATTTTAGGAGCTTGATGAGACGATGAATCAAGCAGAAAATACCAATTCTGTTGCCACAGCTGGCGGCGATTCTGCCGAGGTGATTGCCACTTTCCCTCTACTCCATTGTTGTTGCTGGTGAATATGTAAAATGACACGTTGCGTCTGAACTTTATGGAAACAACTGTTAGTATCTATGTTCCAACCTGTAAAATGTGCTCGAGCTTGCGGCACTATTGTCTCATTCCTTTGGCAAGTTCGACCTGTTCTAAAGTTGTTCCGTATCCTATTTTTTATGATTGCCTGTGCTGACTATAGACTTATCTTAAATGACTTTGAGATTACACTTTAACATCATGTTTACATGCACTTGGTTTATAGCTGTAAAATGAGAGAAGTTGGTCTGCAAGCTCCACTCAATGACTGGAGGGTTGTATGCTGATTTAAGTTTATAACATTGGTAGTGGATGTGTAGATGTGTTTGGCCATCTGTCCAAGTTAAAATTATTGTTCTGAACATGTGATGCTCCATACCTGTGCCATTGGTTAGATTCAACTTCTCCCCTGCCCTCGTTTAGTTGATTTAGGTCACAGCAAATTTTAATTTTTTTGGGAAACGGCTAACTTTTAAAGGAAGTAATGTGTTATTGACAAAACTTTTGTTTATACAAGTTCCTGCAACTTCTGGACAACATTCCCTTTCTATTGAGAAACACTAGTTTTGACACAGAATTTCATCATTGGTACAACACAAGCAAATAGAGTATTAAGTTTAACTCAGAAGAATTCTTAATTTAAAGAGGCATTAGAACATATTAGTTCGCAAGGCTTGGAACATGTCCAAGTCTTGAACTAGTCACTGCCCCTTGGAGATCCATCATCATCGATGGGGCTTCCAGACCTAGGGCTAAAGCTAGTGCTGCGCCCGTTGTCTTCAATTGGGCTCCTTTCCTCATGTTTACCATTCCTATCTTCACCATCATCTTTTAGGCGTCTGCTCCTGTCCGGACTACTGTACTGGACTGGGCTGGCTGCCTTGTCATCTCTTGGAGATGGTGAGGCTCCATCTCTTGGGCTTCTTTCTGGGGTGAGGCTGTGCTTCCTTCCCCTATGTCTCCTAGGGCTCCTTGATCTTTTCTCTGACCGCTCAAGGCTGCGTTCCTTCTTTTGAGGCGACCTAGATCGGCTGGAGACATTGAATTCAACCAGTCAGTTCCATTCGCTAATTGCGTTTTAATGGACTAGGGGCAAAAAAATACCTGAGGCTACGGCTCCTGCTATAGCTGCGGCTTCTACCTCTACCGCGGCGAGGAGATGGTGATCGGGAGTAGCTTCGCGCACGACTGCATCACCAAAGATTATGTAAATTTCAGTACCAGCGGATATACTCCAGGTCAAAATACATTAATGAAGCAGGAATTCACTTTACCTGGACTTCTTGGGACTGTTCTGACAGTTTCTTTCTATATGACCACGGTCACCACACCGATAACACTTGTTCTTCCAGTCTCCACCTTTGCAGTCTCGTGCCCAGTGGCCCTCAATACCACAATTGAAGCAACGTCCAGTTCCAGGTGTTGGGCCCCTGCCAAGATATTCACGTGAACCACCTGGACCACGCGGTACCTACATCAAGAGTTAAAATGATTATACATGCACAAGAGAACATTAGCAGCTTTTTCAGTGAAGGACAGAAAGTTCCTTCATGCTACAATTCATTACTTAAAATACAATTTTGCATGTTAACAATAAACAGGCGTCATGCAGTAAGCTTCACGAGCCAAAAATAACTGTGATTTGCTTTCTTAGTGACGCTAAATCCTCCTAGTTCTGGATCTATTTTGTGAAAATTATGTACAACTGTTGACCTGATGTTGATATGACAAATGTACATTCATTGGACAAAACAAAGAGCTCAAGTGGGGTCCCTTAAGTTACCCAGTTAGGATTACAGCTTCGTAGCCAAATAAGCAATTCTTTATTTCGAGGTATTAGTCCTCAGAATTTTTGTTGTCGGTAGTTGGTAACAATAAGGTCAGGGCTTTTAACTAGTCTCTCAAGCCCCTCCCTAAGCCACAGGCGTACTAGACACCAACGGTAAACATAGTATTGTAAAATTATATGAACACCAAAGCTTTGGTTTCAGTGCTTCAAGAATACAGATCGGATGCAAAAGTTAACCTGGGTCTGAAGAGGAAGTTAATAGATTGAACACCAAAAGATATTATCAAAGCATTTATTCTGTTCTGGGGAGGTACGGTAATCATAGAACATATCAAATCTACAGAAGGTGACTAGTTTCATACAAAACTTAAATTTCCCCAGTTCTAAAAAGCCAAGTGATATATAGAGTTACAAAGAAAGGCAGATGCAGTTTGGGCATATCTGGGGACTGGTGAAGTATGGGTGAGAAACGCTAGGTTGCAGAAATAGAATCAAACATACCCCTTTGGCAAGTTCCACAGTAATACGACTCCCATCAATATCCCGGCCATTATCGGTCTAGCTCCTAAAATTTTGTGTGGCCCGTTATGTATGATGATATGTTTTTTTCTCTTATTCAAGTATATGAGATGAGTAGACAATCAATAATTTGACCGGATTTATTCATTTGCTTCATTCTGTGGATATGAGACATGATCTAATGATCAAAGTATGCACATGTCACTTTTTTACAAGATCAACACTATACTCGAGGTGTAAACTAGCTGTGTCCAAGTTCCATCAGATCTAGACATCTGAATGATCGTTATTGTGTTCGCAGGACTCATATTGTTACAGTGCCGTATGTTACCTTTGGTTCAGTCTTGGGCTCGCATCTGAATGATCGTTATTGTGTTCGCAGGATCTTGTTGATATAGATGTGTTTCATGAAGCCAAAAAGGTTATTTGTGCCCTACAAAAAAAGGAGGTGGGTCCTGCTCTAGCCTGGTGTGCTGATAACAAGTCCAGGCTAAAGAAGTCAAAGGTAATCTCATTGTTCTTCCCTTCCAACTAGAATCTCTGATTTTGTATGGGAATGAAAACTGTCTCAGTCGATGCACCACGCCACCTCCACCGCTCCACCACCCTCCTTCCACCGC
>JAYMSO010000136.1:0-10528 GCA_036897175.1 Plantago depressa | reverse complement strand
AGAAAATGTCATAAAAAGCATCCCATGGCTGTTGAACTGTAAGACGATGATGCATCTGATACGGAAGCCCCCAAAGGTGATTAATAAATATTCAAGTTTTGCACATATTATGCTTCATAACATGCCTTTGCTGCGACCTTTCATTTAACCTTTAACAATTGGTCTACGGACGTTCTTTCCTCTATGTATGTGTGGGGTAGGCATGAATTGTTTTGAGGGCAACTGCCTCAACATGTCCGGTGTTATATTTAGCATTTGCCTAATGTTCAAGAGTTTTTAAAACAGGCGAAAAATCCATGCAGCAAAAAAATAACAGAAGGAATTGGTAAAAATTGCGTACCCTCTAGAGGGCTTATATATTGATGCATTACATATTTAATTTTTTAAATCTTTTGGTTAGTTGATGTTCTCTAATATCCTTGCCATGACCCGTACCATTCTCTTACAGGATTTTAGAGGGCTTGTCGTCACACATTTCTGTAAACGTGGTTACTATATACTCAAGGCCTGTGATGCTTATATGAAAGGACAGTTGATTGGGACACTCCGTGAGGATGCTTCTATCAGCACTGATGGTAATGCTAATTCGAATTCAGTCGGTTTCAAGCTAATGGTTACTAAAATTGTACCAAGAGTTTTTTGTGTATGGTTCTGTTTCTCTTGCAGTTTTTTGGTTGGTTGGGTCTTGGAAATGGTACTGTTTGAGTTTGAGCACACAAATGTTAGGGGATGAAGTTTTGGTTTCGAAATTCGAATATTATTGCTGCAGCGTACTTATTTTAGCTTCATTTAGGTCGGAAAGGTCTTTCAGGACTATGTGTTATTCAAGATGATTGGGGATGTTTTTTCGAGTTAGTTTATTGGTCTTAAAAAATTGAATCATACACAAAGATATATGAGGTTCGTACTAATTAGTGTAGGAACTCGTTATGTGGTTGCTGGTTGTGTTGCTCGTTGTGCCCTATATGAAATGGATTTCTCTAGCATCTATTCATCAATAGACAGCATGGCGTGCCATTTTCTCATTGAAAATTGATGGATTGTTACTTGCAAGATGGGGTTATATGAATATGTACTTCAATTTGTCCATAGTTCATAGTTGTTTATTAGTGATCTTATAGAAGCGTAGATACGAGGAATGAGAAAGATTGGTTCAAACTTGCATAGTTGAACTGCTCTTCTTCTACCCACTATGGAACTTGGATATTAGTTTTGATTCACTGCTTTAGGTCTCATTGGTTGTAACAGTGACGTGGATGGTTATTGTTATTATATTTCTCTAATTTGCATGGAGGTCGGATAAGAGTTCGTAAATGTCATGTTCAACCTGAATTCGTAATGCTCTCTCTTTGCGTATTCATCAGATGGAGCCTGGGAGGAGTTCTGATGCTAATGAATTTGTAACCGCTAATGAGAATGCTAACTCAATACACAGTGATTCTTCAGCATGCAAGTCTGATACAGATCCAGCATTGATACTCAGGAACGTTCAGGATGTTTCATACATTTACAGGCAAGATGTTGTGAAAAACAAAGCTAATGGTAAGATCGGGATTGTGTCTGAAGTTGCTGGTGACTCAGATTCTGATAATAGTTCCTCCGATGATGAAGATGATGACGAGGATGAAAATGACGACGAGGGTGAAAAACATGACAGGGCTGATTTTGCCGAGGATGGTGGCATCCAAAGCAATGGAAATGTTGATAAAAATGCTCTTGAGAGCAGTGATGATAATGACGACGACGGTATTCCCCTGACAGCTGACCACATTAGAGTGCTCTGGCTGGATGACTCTGAGAGTGTAGAAAAAACATGTGACGTTACTGTTATTGATAGGGGATTTTTACATGGAGATTATGTTGCTGCTGCATCTGATCCTGCAGGTCAAATAGGTATTGTGGTTGATGTCGATATTAGTGTTGATTTGTCAAGACCTGATGGATCTGTTATGAGAGATGTGCCATCTAGAGACCTGAGGCGTGTTAGAGATTTTACTGTTGGTGATCACGTTGTGCTTGGCCCTTGGCTAGGTAGAATAGAAGACGTTTCTGATAATGTGACTGTCTTATTTGACGATGGTTCTGTTTGCAAAGTCATGAAGGCTGACCCCATGCAAGTCAAACCAGTTGGTAAAAACATCCTTGAAGACGGGCATTTTCCTTATTATCCGGGCCAACATGTAAAGGCAAGCTCTTCATCGGTTTTCAAGAACTCTAGGTGGCTATCTGGATCATGGAAAGCTCACCGGGTGGAAGGTACAGTAATCAAAGTTACAGTAGGGTCGGTCTACATCTACTGGATTGCGTCTGCTGGGTATGGACCTGATTCTGCTATTACTCCATCTGAAGAACAAAGTCCAAAGCATTTGAAATTGTTGTCTTGTTTTGCTCATACAAACTGGCAATTGGGTGATTGGTGCTTACCACCTTCAACTCTGGGGTCAGTATCTATCTTGGACAAGGGACTGTTAAAATCAGAATCAGGTAATTCTGACAAGGATGAACCTGTACATATTGACTCTGATCTCGAAGTTAGCAGTACGGCGGAATCAGCGGCTGATGATAAATTGATAGAAGATGTATTGGAGTCTTCGTTAGACAAGAACACCGAAATACTAGAGGTCCCAGAAGGATCTAGTATATCTTGTAGTTCCGTGTCAGGTTTAAAGCAAAGTTCTCATGATGTTAGGCCCCTTCGTAAGAAGATTCGTAGAGGTCTAGGCAGAAAGGACAAGAAAACCCGTAAGAAAGTTGAAAATTTCGTAAGAGCACTTCTAATTATCAATACTAAGACGAAAGTTGATGTTGCTTGGCAGGATGGAACAATAGAACGGGGCCTGAGCTCCACATCTTTGATTTCAATTGATAGTCCTGCAGATCATGATTTCGTTGCTGAACAGTATGTGGTAGAGAAGGCTGTTGATGACAATAATGATGATGTTTCAATCAGACATGTTGGAGTATTAAAAAGTGTTGATGCAAAAGACCGGACAGCTTGTGTCAGATGGTTGAAGCCTGTTGCTCGGGCAGAGGATCCTAGAGAATTTGATAAAGAGGAAGTAGTGAGCGTATATGAGCTAGAAGGCCATCCTGATTATGATTATTGTTATGGAGATGTAGTTGTTCGACTGTCACCTGTTTCACTGCCATCCAACATGGATGGCTCTCCACATTGTACCGAAGTTAGCACACTTGAAAGTCTAGCTGTAAACGAGTCGAGTCATGATGAGGGAATACATGAAGGTATCAAGAATATGGAGACTGCGTTTGGTGATGACATGTACAAAGAATTTACTGATTTATCTTGGGTTGGGAACATCACTGGGCTAGCAAATGGTGACATAGAAGTGACATGGGCTGATGGGATGATATCCACGGTATATAACTTTTAAGCGTTTACGAGAGAGTTTCTTTTAAGTGCTATATAGTCATCTATTCTAATCAATCCGTATAAGAGATGATTTTCACACGAAGTATTAAGTTTCTTTACACTCTCACTGTTTCTCTTTTAATTTTAAACAAAACGAGTGTCCCTTGTTTATTAGGTTGGTCCTCAAGCCATATATGTTGTTGGTCGGGATGATGATTATTCCGTGGCAGCTGGAAGCTATCCAAGCGATGATGGGGCTAGCTGGGAAACTGTTGATGATGATAACGTGGAAACTGTTGACAATGAAGTTGAGGTAAATTGCTACAAAGTGTGTGTGATGCGGTTGAACTTTCTTTTTCCGTTTTCCTTCATTTTGAACTGCCCCAGCTAGCCATGGTTGTTGCAATTGATTTTATTGCTTATCTTCCTCATTGCATCACATGTGCTACTTCCTAAATCAAACTATGTTTATTTGTTCTTTGGCATTTGTTTTGCGATTGATTCACAAAGTTGAGAGTGCTGTTACTATTACATCTCCATGGTTGTCACTTTATGAATGGCTCTCAAGATACTTAATGAATTTGTAGATGACTGCTTAAATGGCTACTAAAATTTGTCCAGATAGCTCGATGAGAAAAGTTCAGCCTTTAAATATATACCAAGCTGCTTAATTCAAAGTTTCCTTTCTTATCAAAAATTTATTTCCAGAAGTTAAATAAAACGTTCAGGTCGTCTGCTTTGTGTAATTTTTTGTCCACCTGCAGTTCAGATATCAGTCATAGATACAAGATAAGAAATAATTAATTTTCTATTGTTAAAATAATAAAACGTCTATGGAAGTCAATTTATGAGTGGAGATTCAGTACAATGAAGTCAATTGTTCTTCTTTAGCATTTTTAACCCATTGTAAGCTACTTAGCTAAGCTTGCCAAAAGGTAAGTGTTATAAATTACCTGCTTATGTGTCTATATCAATGGCGTTTCAGCTGATTCATGCGTAATCTCGTTATTACGTTCTGGATTTCAAACTGGTTAGCATTTATCTCTAAGGTCACTATGCAAATAGTTGGATGCAATTTATTAGGATAATCATCTATATAGTTTCTATGTATTGTCTCTATTGTTTAATTCGGTGTACATGCGCATTTGTAACGATTAGGAACATCGGACCGATAGTTCTATGGATGCCAGCCCTGAGACTGAAGATAGTAGTGTGGCTGCAGAAAATTCTGAAAGCAATGGTACTCTCTCAGCGGCATTTGGTTTTATGACCAGAATAGCCTCTGGGATATTTTCAAGGGGACAAACACAGCCAGGTTCATTAACTTCTCAATGTGAAAGTGAAGATGGGATTCATCATGAACAATTGACCCTGGAGCCTAACACTCTATCCAGCTCTCCTAAAGCTAATGATATTGGGTGTCAACTTTCTAAGCTAACTATAGATGGTGAGGAGGAGAGAGATGATGCTCTTGATGGGCCTCATTTTACAAGCAACTTAAGCCAGCTACACTCAGAAGATCCACATGATGTGATTATGCCAAAATTCAGAGGTTTTGACATTGTCAGTGATCCTTCTGACCATCATTTCCTCAGTGGACAGGGAAGGGTTAGTTATTCTGTTCCATTGTCAACATGAGCAATACTCTTCTATATTTGAAAACGTTGGCGTTTCTTAACTTGTTCTCCAAATTTACAGAACAACACTGGCAGGAAGTGGCTTAAGAAAGTTCATCAAGATTGGGACATTCTTCAAAGAAATCTTCCTGGTATGTTCTTGATATTTTCCTGATTTACTAATCTTCAAATTCTTCTTACATGTTATGGCCAGTTCTTATACTTTTGGTTACTTTAAACCAGAGGGGATATATGTACGTGTCTATGAAGATAGAATGGATCTTTTGAGGGCCGTCATAGTTGGAGCTTACGGGACGCCTTACCAGGATGGCCTTTTCTTCTTTGATTTTCATCTTCCACCAGAGTATCCGGATGTTCCACCAGTAAGAAACCTCCCCCCTCCCCGCTTTGGGGTCTATATTTGGGTCCAAGAAAGTGAGGAAAAGAGAAACATGCATATGGTTCTTTTCGACCCCCCTAATGTGTTTAGGATTTCTGTTGAAAAAGAAAAGGGTTTGTTTAAAAAGGTGGGACAATCTTAGTTACCAAAGTTCACACACAGAAAATTCACGACTGCCTATCTGAAGGTGAACTATGCCTCCTTTTGCATGTTGTTACCTAAACTGAAGTAAGAATTTTCATTTTCTTTCTAATGCGGTCCTATTTAATGTTGACACTTGACAGTATATGGTCAGTTGCATAAAAGTTACATGACACGAAAAGTTACTGTTTGTTGATCTTGAGGCGATGCACAGCATGCTAAAAATGAGAGAATTTGAATCTGTGTAAATTTTACTACACTGCACAATTTGGCCCCTCGTATTTTATGTTTTTTCTCCCTCCATTCTCCTGGGAAGCAAATGAATACTGTGAAATTGTTTGTAACAAGATACTAAAACAACTACCCGTATTACTGTTGTACCTGCAGACAGCATATTATCACTCTGGAGGGTGGCGAGTAAATCCTAACTTATACGAGGACGGAAAAGTTTGTCTTAGTCTTTTAAATACGTGGACTGGTAGGGGAAATGAGGTATGGGATCCTTCGACCTCGAGCATCCTTCAAGTACTGGTTTCACTCCAGGGGCTAGTTCTGAATGCCAAGCCATACTTCAATGAAGCTGGATATGATAAACAAGTTGGAACGGCTGAAGGGGAGAAAAATTCATTGTCGTACAACGAGAATACATTTTTGTTGAACTGTAAGACGATGATGCATGCTACCTTCCCTTTTCAGTTTCAAACTACAAATTGATCCACATGCACTTCCGAGGGTGTTGAAAGCATGTGGAGGAGTCAGGGTGATTAGTGTTGGTGAAGAGGTGTATCGGTGTATCGCCATGTTACATGTGCTGGATTCGGGAACAATACGTATATGTTGAACGTTGTTGTTGATATGTACGCGAAATGTGGTGATATCGTTAGTGCTGGGAGATTTTTAGTTGTATTGAGGATAAGGAGTTGTTCTGGTTGAATACGATTATTGTAGGGCATGCTAGGCATCGTCATATGGCAATCGAGATTTATACATTAATGTGGATGACACGAGAGGGCTATGTACCTTCTATTTTTTTAAAAATTTTGACATAGAAGTTTTACTAAGAAGATCAGTCATATACCTCTATACATTAAAAAATGACATAATAATGTTCACTAATAAAACATTACTGATATAGTTTAAAATCTTATACTTGTAATTAAAAACATTATTATGTCTCTCCGGTCTCAATAATACAGGGCTCTTATAAAATTTTGTGTTTCATATAAAATTTTTCATTTTTTTTTTTGAATCTACCATAAATTTAACATTTCTTAAAAATTCCAACATTTTATTAAAAAAGTTAATTTATTATTCTTATAATCAGTGAATTTTTAAGACTTTAACGCATAAGAAACAAGTCTACATAATTTCAACTAATATAACAATTTAGCTCACATAAGAAACATTGCATATTTATGAACACAGATAGTCTGTGGATGGTCGTGTTAGCTCCATGAGACAGAATACTGAACTCACGTGCGACTAGCTGAGCAACCTCATCGGCAGAGAGACCCAAATCCTCCAAAAGTTTGAACTTTGGCTTAACATTCGTCTCAACACACAATGAGAGCCTCTTAGGGTGATGCCTAACGATTCTCTGCAAATGGGAATGGGAAAAGCCCTTATCTTTAAGGAAAGTAAGTAGCAAATCAGGATTTTGGGGGTTTCTCATACGAGCTGAAAAGGAGGCAGCTTTGGAAGCAATTTCAGGAGAGAATTTGTATTTATCAACAAAGAAATCAGGAGGAAATGAAGGAGGAGTAATGATGTTTGAAGGTGATTTGTTAGTAGAGGTTGTAAAAAAAGAAGAAACGTCATGAGAATAGGAATTGCAGAAGAAAGTAGAATTAACACGAAACAACAAGTAGCTGCTGCTAATACAAGAACTACTAGTAGCAGATCTGCGTGCAAATTGAAGAGCAGCTGCGAAAATAGCCATATTTCTTCTGTAGTAGTATCTGTTTTATGAATGATGAAACAACAAGGATGAGAAGATTGAATAGATATGGAATCAGATATCAACAAATAACATAACATAGAATAGAATGCTACAACTGGACTAATTGATCATACCTCGTTTGGGATTGGGAGAGAGGGATGAAAAAAGGATTCAAGATTTTCAGCCAAATGAAATGAGACCAACAATGCGGCGGGTTTGTTATACTCTGTATTCATTGGGGTTTCACTTTTCAAAGCGACAAGTTTTATTATGGGACTTTTATTTTTCAGATAATTACAAGACCACAGCTGCAAGATGGCTCCATCTCAAATTAATACCCAATGTTTCAATAATTATAAAGTAAGCCATAAAATGAAATGAGTTTTAAAACTTCTAAGTATGTTTTGTTGCAAAATTCAATTGAGATTGAGCGTACTGTTTACTAGAGATTAAAATTTTGAATGCACCCGAACTTCAGGAGAAATTTCACGGGAGCCGTAACAAGATCTCATTGATCAATTCTTCTAGGATTTTAGCTGCTTTGTGTTGTTTGTTGCAAAATTTAACTGGGCATGATTGAACGAATTGTTTACAAGAGATTAAGATTTCAGTGGCAGCTGCAACAAGATTGCATTGATCAAATCTTACAAGATTTCGTAAATTCCAGTTGCTATGTGTTGTTTGGCTACCGATTTCATATCCAGACGTCTGATCCGAGAATGATAGTATGTTTCCTATATGAATGGAGACAAAAAAACCCAATCAAATTCTAGATTTTGGATGTCAAATTTTACAGTATCTGGGCCTTTGCTTTCCCAATGTATTCGAGTGTGCGTTTGATGCATCTGAAACCTTCTCAATAATCACCATCTTATTTATCTTAAGGTTTATTTCTCAATGAATGTTTGGTATATGATTTATTTGTGATTTGCACTGGGAATAGATCATTAGTTGTTGGCAACTTGTCATAGTTAACACATTATAAATTGTGTTCAAGTGTGTCATGGTTGGTAATATGATTTTTGTTTGTTAATATTTTTCCAAGCTAGGTAAACTACGTTTTTTACTCTCTCTTGCGGTGCTTAAAAATTTGGAACTTCATGTATTAAATTATTGGGTATGCAGAAAAGTTGAGCTTACTAAAAGTCCTTGAGAATAGGAATTGCAAAAGAAAGTACTAGGGTTCATGTGAAACATAGATTTAAGGAGACTCTTCAGGTCCAAATGTATGTGTATACAAAACATTCACCGGACAGATCAAATTTACAACAGGTTCTAATGAAAAGATCAGAAAATCTAATTCACAATCTGAACATATATCAGAAATTAAACATATAATCAAAACATATATCAGAAGTTTTGTTTCTTAAGAAAGCACATGATCAGGTGTGTGCATGTGAAACCATCTTTTCATAAAACTCATCAAAATCAAAACCTTAAATTTACCAGGAAAAGTGAAACTCACCTTCAATGGAACCTGTAACTCGTCAGACGAATTTGAACCTGACACACCCCAAACTGGAAATGATGATTGATAATTACAATCAGGAGTGAATTTGCAATGGAAAGGAAAAATTAAGACATGTTCATATATATGTCCACAACTTTAATGACAGAATTTATAGTAACTAGTGTAATCTCATTAAGTTTTTTCTAAATTGGCATATCTTCTTTACAATGACAACTTTATCCGCACTTTGTTGTTTAGTGCAAATTCTGGTACACCATTTCACATGGGAGCTTGCGACTAGCTAGCATTTGGATAGGAATATAAATAGAACTTTAGAGAATTTGACATTATCGGAATATTCTTCATTTCTTGTGCATTTCTTCAATATAATGCGATAACAGAAGACTAGGCTATTTCGCGAAAAAAGAGATGGAAAATAAAAAAACTTAAATTATACCAGGAAAAGTGAAACTCACCTTCAATATTTGCATCAGAGATATGTTTCTGTTGTGTTGTACAATAATCATTAATGCAAGATCGATGTTTCAACATTTTGACCGTGTAAGTTTGATACTTCTCAGTTCTCAAAGAATAGAAGATCCAAATGCCAGCAGTGTTTATTATCTGCATCAAGGTGACAATGCCTTTTATGGGGCTGTTCGAAGGGTCCAATTACTCCTGGAAAAGAGACATGTTACTCTGTCTATCAGAAACGAAACATGTTTTATTGATGGCTCAATTAAGATGCCATCTGATTCTGATAGTCCTCTGTTTACATTATAGATTAAAAAAACAACAATCTCTACTGTACTAACTGCAAAAGCAATGCTACAGGTTGATTGGGTATGCAGAAAAGTTGAGCTTACTAAAAGTCCTCCAATGTGACTTCCCATCAAGTTAACAACACATAACAACAGTCTATGGTGAAGGATCGTTATAAAGCTATTAAGGATCAGATGCACAATCAACAATGAATGATGGAAAAAATGAAGTAGAATCAAGCTTCCTCTTCTGGCACTAAAGAGCAGAACTACTCGGATCTTAGCATCAACTACATCAAGCGCACAAGTACATGTCACACTTATATACAATGCCGCACACACAAGTATTATCAGAATTTAAGACTTGTTTTCTCATTGATACTGGAACAACTGACTCCTCTCCTTTATTCACTTCAAATGTTGCACTCTCGAATACTAACGTGCAATTACCAGATCATGACATGAGGTAGCGCAAACTGGACACATCAATATCTCATCAGACAAATTCATACTAAAAAAAGTCTTATATGTTCCCACTTTCAAGTATTGCTATTATCAGAGCAGTGTCGTTGGAAGAAGATTAGAAGACAGAGTAATTGTTAACTGATCTCATTACATGGTGTATAACTGTACTAAGGATTTTCTGGTTTCGTCAATGCATTGTGCTTTTCCTAAACTATGAACATTGCGATTAGTAATACGATTGCATATTTCTTTCTCCAGACAAAGAATCAAGTAACAATCGAAAAGCTTCTGTAGAGATTCATATTATCATGAACAGTAACAGCTGGAACATACAGGGATAACATCTAACGGTTCAATAGAGCGGTTACTGATGACAATGGCGAATC
>JAYMSO010000135.1:0-10552 GCA_036897175.1 Plantago depressa | reverse complement strand
GAGCACAACCGGGAATGGCTGGCCCTACCCGAACCATTGAGTGAAATTAAAAGTGAAGCATGAATTTAAATTTGGGGTTGGATGTAAATGTTTTTATAATTGGAATTACATGTAATTAGAAAACTTAAGTAGGGGTGTAGAAGTAATGATCCCTATATATTAAGCTCAGATAAGATTACATAGGAAAGAATTGGCAGTGTAATGTCTGTTGTGGGCAATGTCATATGATCTAGTTGTATATACCAGCGGCATGCAGTTATAACAGGTGATGTTAATCTCGTATTTTAACTGCGTGGTTAATTATAACTTATAAATTATTTTGATGATTATATATGTCACTGTGTAAGATACACTTATAATTATTTGATTATAGTTTTCGTAATTATTATACGTACATTACTAACCGTATAATGTCTGCAATTAAATAAGTGATGTTAACCCCGTCTTTTAAAGAGATGATATCTTGTAAAAATTTAAACTTGTAGATTTTTGAGAAATCTATTCAATTGTATTAATTCTACTGAATATTACTTAAGTGCGATGATATTTTGTTATGTTTTTTGGTAGGGGCCTAGGGAAGATGGAGTAGTGTTCTTTTTTCTTTCTTTTCTTCCACTGGATAATAATAGTGCAAAACCATTGGTCATCTTCAACCTTATATTATAGCTAACTCAGAAAACAACTCCAATAAGTAAACAGAAAAACACAAACAAAACTCAGTTCATTCATGAGTTCAATGGATTGCATTGCTTTCAATCATCCATTCTCTTGTCACATTCTCAACCAATCCAGGTCCTCAAACTTCACAACACGCCAACTCTTCCATGTATCTCCTCTTCAAACTTCAGGCCATGGAAAAAGTTTAAGTTTCACTTGCTGGGCTGATGGTACCTCAACCAGCAAAGATAGCTTAAATGGTTCGTTATTCGACGAACCACCGCCAACTGTTGAATCTTCACCCTTTCGCACGTTAGAGGCGGAAATAACTCAAGAAACGATTGATTTCTTCGTCAGTGACGCGGAGGGTGATCCCGACCGTCCTTCTCCAGGATACTGTTCCATTGAACAAGCTCTTGCTGCATTGCGAAAACAAAAGGTGGGAATTAATATGCATGTTTTCTTCACAAGCTCTTTTTTTTCTTGTTCAAACTTGTGCTGATTATTTGTGTGAAAACTGTTGAAGTTTGTGATTGTTGTAGGTGATGATGAAACTGGAGATGTGGAAGGGAACCTTGTCATGGCGGCTTCTCACACGAGCAAAGAGGCAATTGCGTTCATGATGAAGCATGGATCGGGGATAGTTTCCGTAGGGATGAGAGGGGAGGATCTGGAGAGGCTGAATCTCCCTTTGATGTCTCCTGAGAACGAAGATGATTCTTCTGCTCCTTCGTTTACAGTCACTGTGGTATGAGATGATTTTGTTGTTCTGTTCTCTCTTTCATACCTTTTTCATGTTTGGAAACTGCATTATTCGTATTGCTTTTTGCTCGTTTGCACTGGAGACTACATGTTTAGTCTTGAATATGTCATTTGGGATATCAGTAGATTTGAGGAAAACAGTCGTTTATCACACATAACGTGATACAATGATACATTAAACTAGTTTTCTTATGATTATGAATCTATGATGATGATTTTGTCTTGAAAAAAAACAGGATGCTAAAGTTGGAGTAAATACTGGTGTATCGGCATCAGATAGGGCTAGAACTGTGCTTGCTCTCTCATCTCCAGATTCTAGACCAGGAGATTTCAGAAGACCAGGCCATGTATTCCCCCTCAAATACAGGAAAGGAGGTGTCTTGCGCAGAGTTGGTCATACTGAAGCTTCTGTGGATTTGGTAATGGAAGCTGGTCTTCCGCCTTTTTCTGTGATTTCGGCTATAGTTGACATGGAAGACGGTTCTATGGCATCCATGGCCAGTTTAAGAAAGTTAGCCTTGGATCAGGACATTCCAATTGTTTCAATCCCTGACCTTATTAGGTAGGTTTTCACATCTACTGATGGATGATACAACATGCTCTTTCAACAGCAACTGGAAAAAATTATTTAAAATAAAAACTGTTAGTAATTTGGACGATGCCCATTTATCTTGTAGGTACAGACGAAAAAGGGAACAACTTGTCGAACGAACTGCAGTTTCACATTTACCGACTAAATGGGGTTCATTTCAAGTGTACTGTTATCGTTCAAAACTTGATGGAATGGAGCATATGGCTGTTGTGAAGGTAAAAAGGATTTTGTTCTGCAGTTTGCTCTTTCAGTTTCTTATTCTCTTCCTTCTTTCCCTTAATGATAGGGTGATATTGGAGATGGACAAGATATTCTAGTAAGGGTTCACTCAGAGTGTTTGACAGGTGATATTTTTGGATCAAGGCGATGCGACTGTGGTAATCAGTTAGATTTGGCAATGCAACTGATAGAGGAAGCTGGTAGAGGAGTAGTTGTCTATCTTCGTGGTCATGAAGGGCGCGGAATTGGCCTTGGTCACAAACTGCAGGCCTATAATTTGCAAGACCTAGGTCATGACACCGTAGAAGCAAATATCGAACTTGGTTTTGCTGCTGATGCGCGTGAATATGGCATTGGGGCACAGGTCTGTCGACAACATTCTCATGCTTAAACCTTCTGTTATTATCCAAACTCCAAAGTATACAATGTCAACTAATTCAGACGACTTTTAGGTTGTCAACTTGTTCTCTGTGATTTCTGAAATAGGCTGAAAGTGTCTCTGGTTTTGACAGATAATACGCGACATTGGCATTCGCACCATGCGGCTTATGACCAACAATCCTGCCAAGTTTACTGGTCTCAAAGGTTATGGTCTGGCCGTCGTTGGAAGAGTTCCGGTGATGACACCCATCACAGAGGACAACAAGCGATATCTCGAAACGAAGAGAACAAAGATGGGTCATATATATGGATCTGACCTGCAAGGGCCATTGTCTGACTTCATGAAATCTAATTTAGATGAAAGCCAAGCTGAAGGTACCTGATCATTTAAGATCATCATGTACAGAGTCAGAGACCATAATTGGAATATAATTTTATCAAGAAAAAGGCAAAGCATTCATTTTTACTCCTAGAGTAATGGGATAAACAGTCATTCTTTTTAAATGTAATCACAATGTAAAAGAAAAGGTAAACATTCAGGTTTATCTGAATCTGAAGAACCTTCAATCAGAAATCATTCTTGGAACTGGATTTTTTACTATGGTTTGTTACTAGACACATCAATCTAAGACAACATGTGCATTGATCAATCTATAGATTTCTTGGAAGATCACTGAAACTGAATATACATTCAACAAGATCAGTACAAATGAGACAGATTCGCATATCAATCGAGTTCTATCCAACTACGTCCAGGAAGTCTTTTCAGCTTCCTTTTCTTCATCATCTTCTTCACCTTTATAGCATTTTCCCACCGGTTGATGTCACTGGACAGGTTCAACAAGAGCACACTACTCCCTGCACTCTGAGGTTCAAGCCTAGCGAGCTCTTTTACAGCTCTCTCAGCCAAATCTACATCACCATGTAGTCCATGTTTCTTACACGCGCCTAAAAGCGCTCCACATACAAATAAATCAGGAGCAACAGGCATCCTCTGGATAAAATCATAAGCCTCTATAAGTTTCCCAGATCTTCCCAACAAATCTACAACACACGCATAATCTTATATTTCTCCTGCATCATCTGAAACAAACTTTCACCAAGCTCAACCATCCCAGATTGAGTACAAGCGGTGAGAGCAGCAGTGAAAGTCAAGTGATCAAGTTTGTTTTCCTTCTGTTTCAGCATTTCATCGAAAAGATCAATTGCTTCAAGGCAATAACCATGATTTGCATATCCAAATATCATAGAGTTCCAGGTAACCGTATTTCTTATGGACATATTTTGGAACAGTGACTTGGCCTCACCAATCGAACCACATTTCGCATACATGTCTATAAGCGCACTCCTTACATATACATCCACTTCAAATCCCATTACGACCGAATAACCATGAATCTCCTTGCCACGCCTAAAATCTCCACTACTTGCATGGGCAGGCAACAGGGCGCTTATTGTGGCTGATGTCGGAAAAACACTAGCTTCCAACATACGGCTAAAAGCATTAACTGCCTCGACATTCTGAAAGTTTTGCACCAAACCTGAAATGACCGAAGTCCACGATACCACATCAGGCCTTAACTTACTACCCTCCATAATCGCAAAGATTCTCCGTACCATCACACCATCGTTCGCCTGTGAGAATCCGGAGACCAACGTGTTCAATGTCACAATATCAGGTTCCAATCCCAACAATTTCATTTCCTCAACCAAGATCAGTGCGTCCTTTACCGCGCATTATGAACGTATCCCTACACAAGAGCGTTCAAAGACACCAAATACTTTTCCACCATTTCATCAAACACTCTCTTAGCCTCTCCAACCGTCGTCCCACATTTCGCGTACATGTCCATTAGTGCACACGACACAAAGACATCTGAACCCAGCTCACATTTCAGCACAGCAGCATGCAACTTCTCTCCGGTCCTCGAATCGGAGAGCTGAGCACAGGCTTTGAGCACACTCGGAAGGACAAACCGGTCGTATAGAAACCCTTCACTGCGCATGTCGTTGAAGGAAGCTATGGCCGCAGAAAGAATAGGATCCTATTAGGGTAACCCAATACGTACATCATTTCTGTGAGGCGTTACGTCGAACAGTTTGCTGCAGTGGATATGTGGTTGCAGCGGATGTAGAACTAGATGAGCTTGGAGGACAGTTGCAGAGATGGAACCAACAAGCCATTGACGATGAGGTGGGAGTGCAGTGATTTTCCAGGTTTGAGGGATCCACGTGCAACCGCTTTTTATTCAATTGATGCTTTTGTAACAATATTTTCCTGGCATTTCTTCCCTTATTGCCTTTTTTCTTCTCCCTCTTGTTTGTGAAACGTAAATTATTCAGTCGATATGCCGCATAAAATGAGATCTCATTTTGTTGAATAGTATTACTACGAACCTGAGACGGGAAGAAAGTTCCGATCCCTACTTTCTGCCCAGCAATACCTGTCAGAAATGGAAGCAAATGCCCCGTTATCTCAGGCTTTAGAAGAAATAAACGAAAATAGACCTCTCCCCAAGGTTTTTAAACTGGAAGAACCTAAGGTGAGTTCAAGATTCACTTTCTTCTTGATTGTTAGATTTAAGTTGTTGCTCACCAAACTTGATTATCATCTATCTTGTCCTTGTCAGAAATCAACCACATCGAAGAACAATGTTTCAGGACAGAACAAGCAGGATTCATCATTCGTCAGTCCACCAATGAAAGTCGAGTGGGTTCTGGATAATCCACGAGGTGATTCATGGAGCCCTTTCATATCTGAGACAATGGTTCCAGACTCTGTTAAGAATATCGCTACAGGTGATCTTAGATTGGAACTCCATAAGACGACTTTAACTTTATGAGTCAGCTCGAAATAGAATAAGTTTAAAGATTGCAAATGTATTTGAAAAAGTAGCTTAAATATTCTAAAATTACCAAAAATATATTGTATTTAATTAATATGAGAATTATATGCTACATTTATGTTTATTTAATAATTTTTCTACCCTACAACATGATATAATACTTCGTTGTGTTGAACATTGTAAAAATGATGGGATGATACTAACATAAATCACCGTAAGTACTACATCATGGAGGAAAAATTACGAAAATATAACATCTATAAAAATTACCGAATTGATTATAGGAAATATTAGAAGTTGATGCACATGTTTCCAAGGTCTTTGTGGCATAATAAAATGGTACAAAACGCATCAACTCTCTGTGTTTTGGTGTAACTGGGCTATGTTATTAAAGTCATGGTAAAAAGTATCTTTGTTGAATTTAACTTTTCGCATTTCATTTTAGAACATTTCAAATTCAAATTTTCGTTCCGTAAATAGAAATTCTCCCATAATTTATTCATTATCTTTCCTACTTTATTCACTATTCATATTACTTCATCATACTTATCTTAAAAGTTGTGTCCACGTACGCTTAAAATTGAATCCGGAACCGAGTGACTCCCAAGGTAGGTTTGTGCCTCTGTGGTGTCACAACTGGTGTGACTGACATAACATGATAATAATAAGATGGTAGAAAACACATTAACATCTCCCTCTGTGACACGTACGTACGTATGCCATTTGACTGACTTCACTCACTCACTCACTCCATTAACATTAACAAAAACAGACAAGAAGAAGAACATAAGTGCTTCCTCTCTCACACCCACTCACCGCTAAACCCAATGCCAAGCAACGACGGTGGAGAACAACTCCAGCTGGCGGTGGCGCCACCCATCGCCGCCTCTCCTTTCCGCTTCAAACTCCCTCGCGGCTGGGGCATCCGTAGAATCATCCGCCGCGATGGCTCTCGCGAAGACAAGGTACCTGCTCGCTCGCTATTACTCCATTCATTTTTTTCTCTTACTACTTGTCTTGTTTAATTTCTTTGAATTTATATATACACTACACACGTTGAATTGAATTGAATTGGATGGAATGGTGCAGTATTTTGTTGAACCGGGTACTGGGAGACAATTCCGCTCGATCAAAGAAGTACAGAGGTACTTGAATGGAGAAGGCTATCCTCCTAAATCCATCAGGAGGATTTCTTGTTATAATGTATTTCCTCTCTTCTCTTCTCTTCACTTAATTCTCTCCATTTTCTGTATAAGTTCATAACAAAGATCGAATTTTTATGGTGGTGGTGTTTTTTATAGGATGGTGGGTATAGGAGGAAGCTTATTTCTCGTGAAAGGGTAAACAAGACTCAATCTTTTTCTATCTTCATTTCTTGAATTCAATTACTCTATTAAATGTATTCGTCGGTTTAAATGTGAATCTAGTGTTCTGTTCAGATTTTGATGGGAGGTAAAGGTGGTGGCGATTAAGTTGTCACCCAATGCAGTTTTCTTTCTCTTTGGATCATACTTTTCGAACTTTGTATATTGTTAGTTTTTCCTCATTGATGGATATTTTTGTGCGGTTGTCGTCGAATAGAATGATTACTGAACGGCCTGACCAGTTATGCGTATTCCTTTAAAAGTTATGGGGGAGTTATAAATTTGTGCATATCACGGAAAAGGTCTGCAACTTGTTAATTTGCTTGATCTTTATGGAAATTAATAGCTATGTATGGACGAACATGGATACTAAGACTTGAGAAGTTTTTGGAGTATGTACATCTCGGAATTGTTTAGCAGGGGTGTGCACACATGGTACCTAGGCAGCTGAATTTGTAGCTTGTCCAAGTGTTTAAATATACTTGTGACGAACTAAGAGTATTTATTCACTGGAAGTAGATTCAGTTTTCCAGATCAAGACTAGCCATTTAGAAGAAAAAAGAAAATTAAATCTGCTAAGTAATTGTTCTGACTGAAGTGAAGTTTGTGTGGTGAAAAAATGATCTTTTGCTAAACTCATTATTTTACATACATGTATAATTTGTCTCACTTGAGAATGAACTCATTCATTTTAACAAGATCCATTTATTGGCATGTCCTCGTTTATGAAACTTATCACTCAAGTGCAGACACGAACATTTTCTCCTTGTTTGGTTAATGTTGCGATGCTTTCTTACGAGTTATGAGTATTATTCTGTGTTTCTGTATTTGCGGAGTGTCAATACAGATTATTTTCTCCGTAAGAAGACGAAAAGACGCCCCTTTGTATTTAAGTACATATTCTGAATATGAAAAGAAATTATGGTTTTACAAACTTACAAATGATTTATGTTCTCAATTATGTCCAGAGGCATGATATTAGGCAATTAAAACATCCGGATTACCGAAAGAAGTCTGAGAACAGTGATGATTAGGCCAATACACTTCGTGTACTTTGTGTGATGGCTCAAGTAGTTAGGATAAGCTTTTAGGTCATTTCCATCTTTGTTTTCACATCTCACATTGAAAAATGTTTGTGGCAACTTTCACTTGGAGTTGGTGGCGTCCAGATTTTTTACTATCTTGAAATTTGAAAACACATTACAACTACTGACACTAAATAATGAACAGAACCAGAGTGATTTTACTGGTTGCATGGAGCCATGCTCTATGCTTCCTGATGGATGGTTTGTACAGGAAGTACCACGAAGGCATGACGACGCAATAGACAAGGTAATGCCACATCTGCATTTACTGATGTTCCCTGGTATTACTCCACAATTGAGTTAATTAATTTTGATTGACAAGCATGTATTCGCTTCTACTAGGGACCATTACATCTACAACCCCACCAATATTATCCCACTTGAACAAAATCTCTTACAGTTTCACATCAAGGTGTCTGCCTCGGGATGGTGAAATGACTCGCTAAAAACATTGGGACTTAATTAAGGACACGCGTCTGAATTGTTGTCATTTACTATTAAGGAATGTTAAAACATCCCTGAAGCTTATTCATGATAGGAAGGGGACTGCAGATCTGAACTAGTGCATGGTTATCCTATTAAGTAAACCAATTTACTTGTTAATACACTGTTGATCTATTGAGTTTGTCGATATAGTTAAAGTCTGTAGAAATATCATCTGGCATGACCAGTCCTACTCCTTACACAACTTGTGCTTGCCCATATAAGAATGCAATCTCATGAATAAGACAAATACCTATGTTTTCTGTAACATAATGAGCTACGATTGTCCAAATCCATTGGGAGTCATGTTTTGTTTCAGTGGAAATATTTCCAATTTCTTCTGATTCCCCTCTTTTTTGCCAAAACATTAAGTAGTAGTGAATAGAGAGCGCAAAATAAGACATATTCATTTTTTTGAATAGTATTATTATGAAGCTGCAACTGGAAGAAAGTTCCGGTCCCGGGTTGCTGTTCACCGGTACTTGGCAGAAATGGAGGAAAATGCTCCGCTATCTCAGGCTTTTGAACTAATCAAAGAAAATAAACCTCTCTCCAAGTTTTTCAATCTGGAAAATCTACGTAAGGTGAGCTCAAGATCCACCTTGTTTGCCAAATTTGAGATTTAGTTGTTAGTCACCGACTTTGTCAAATTTGAAACTTGAATTGGGAAGAATATCCATGCAGATCAATTTGGACATTTTACCATGTTGGATTTAATAATGCTCTATATTGCTGTTTTCTTTTTGAAATGCAATATTCTTGGAAACTCACATGGTTATGTTTCTGCAGAATGCTGCATTTAGGAGGAAGCTTGTTTCTGATGAAAGGGTAACAAACTTTTCTGCTTAAACTTTCCTGAGAGTATCATATTCTATTTTAAACTAAAGATGTGGTGGAAATTACATGTCCATGATATATTCCCCTTCATTATGAATTTCTATTTATTTCCTGTGATAGTCTATTCGAGCTGCAGGATCTAATTATGTAGGTATATTTCTTGAGGCTCTGAATGAGTTTTTGCACATGATTTCAACATGTATTGAAATATGGACATCAATGCACTCACTTTATTAGTTAGGAGTTAGGATAGGGATGTTAAATTCCTTGTAATATGTAAAATGGATATGGGGTCTTCATTTTCTAGCTTGGTATGCGATGATATGTGTTTCTGAAGTTCTTCAGACCCCTATTAGCTGTGATGCCCAGATTATTTGAATGAATTGCTTAAAATACCATCATACTTTACTAACACTAGATGATGAACTTAACCAGAGTGATTTGGCAATTGTTCCTTCCGGAAATGTTTATCGCTTAGGACCTTGCCCTGCTCTTCCTGATGGCTGGCTTGTTGAGGAAGTGCCGAGAAGACACGATAGAAGCTGGATAGACAAGGTAATTTATCAATGTTCCTATGTATTTCTCTCCATAACGGAATTGTTCTTGTTTGGGTCAAGTATTCATTGCTGCTCTTTTCGGGATCATTACAGCACATTTCTGCAGTAGACTTTATCTATTCCGAATTTATATTGCCTCATTTTGAAGGGAGAAACAACTTTTAAGAATTTGATCCCTGGGGCTACATATTTGCACGTCTATAATTAACTTTCCACAAAACAAATATAATAAACCAAAAAGAAAATAAATTTTGTCTGTGTTAAGCTTAGTTCATTATTCTTGGAATGAGAATTCTGCCACGAAACCTATCTTTAGGAAGTTTATTTTATTATACTTAGGTAGCTTACCTATTTAGCGTTTGAGCACTCATCGGGTGTTGTTAGATTGAGCTATATAAGGTAGTAACAGGTAGTTTTGCAGATAAGAAGTTAAGATTTCTAAACACTCGCAACTCGTAAGAGTTGGTTCTTCCTTTGAATTGATTCTTGTCTCAGATCAGTTTTCTATTTTGTTCTTCGTTTATTTTGATTTAAGACTCTAGAAAAGCAAATGATTTCTGGAGCTACTATGAAAATATAGGAAGAACATAACAATTCATCTCAGAAGTCCGAAGAGACAAACCAACACAAAAGGTCGAAATCGACTCTTACAATGCCTAATCATATCATTTATTAGGAATGCATCCAGATATGTGAGCTGTGGGTGGATCTTTTCAATCACAACCACAAGTTATATGAGGGTCAACGATCGACTCATTTTCTCCGGCAA
>JAYMSO010000134.1:0-10583 GCA_036897175.1 Plantago depressa | reverse complement strand
ACTCTAACAAAGAATGTAGAGGCAAGGGAACTTGACATATGCACTACGAATACTCTTGTTTGCATCGTTTTCATCTTGTACAGCTCTTTCAGCATATAATCACCAGTTGCTGCTGTAGGAATGACACTCCTGTGGGAAATTTGGGCATTCACGGCCTGAAATGCATTCGACAGGGACGGAATTATGCCATATCCATATTCCGATCCTTCATTTATGATAACAACTTGACTCCACTGGAAGTATTCGACTATCGCAGCAACTGCACCAACTTGAGCTGAGTCAACTAAGGTTGCCATGAGAAAATAAGGGTGTGAAGGTAGAGAAGGACTTGTTGCAGAAAATGAAATGATTGGCACTTTTGCTCTATCTCCAAGGCCAATCACAAAGCTGGTTTCAGCTGATTTCTGAGGACCAATTATTGCATCAACTTCTACATCCTTGAGTAAACTCAGAGCTGCATTAAATTAAGTTTCTTCAAATAGACAAAATGACAACAAATGAGGAATTTCAGGTTGTTTATAAACATGAAAAAATTGAATACCTGAGGCTGCAGCATCAATTACTTGTCCATGTGAATCTCTTACATAAAGCATGACTCTTGCAGTGTGATTTATGTTCACTGAATAGTAGTCAGAAAGAGCTAGTGACAAGCTTGTCATGCCCATGAAAGTTATATGCTTATGGCCTTTGGATTGATTTTTGTCAATGTCAGAAAACACATTAATCCGTCTTTGTATAAGAATGGCAAATTAATGCTGACATGTCATTCTGGTTTTATCTTTCCTATTGCAGTGTCCGAATGGCCATACTTTATGTTCGAAGTGTCAGGCAAAGGTACAATGTTGCCCAATTTGTCGCAGTGAACTTGGGAATATAAGGTGTTTGGCATTGGAGCGAGTTGCTGAGTCACTTGAGTTACCTTGTAAATACCATCTTCTAGGCTGTCAAGACATATTCCCTTACAATAGCAGGCCGAGGCACGAATTGAATTGCCGCTTCCGTCCTTACAGTTGCCCTTATGCAGGGGCTGAATGCCCCGTTACTGGTGATATTCCGTTTCTTGTGGCACATCTCAAGGGTGATCACAACGTCGATATGCATGATGGAAGTACTTTCAACCACCGATATGTCAAGTCCAATCCTCAAGATGTCGAAAATGCTACTTGGATGCTGACTGTAAGTGCACTCTTTTTACCAAGTTGTCTTCCTTGCACTTGCATGCGATGTTGATCCCTGCAGAGTGTGAACACCAGATGAACGTTGCATTTAGTATGCTTATTCTGTTAAGATCACATTACAAAATCTCTCTGTGACATAGTGCATTCAAGAACCATTTTGTGTTTATATGATTAAGCTCTGTAGGGTGTGCAAGTGTAAACCTAGAGTAGATTTCACAAGGCACCATGAGGTATGGGTTAATACAAATATGCTTTACTTTTTGTCCAGTTTAGATAGTACATGACACGTGGTGGCCTAATTAACACTTGTCACTTTGCAAAATACAAAAATACGTTGGACTAACATGTAGATACGGTAGTATAAAAAAACAGACCACATTTTGTTAAGAATTTAGAACTTACCAAATTTCCATAAAAATAATAATAATTGCAAACTCATCCCACTCTATCAAATAGTAATAAAATAAAATTGATAATATTAATACTCCCTTCGCTGTTTTCTGCCATAGAAGCTCCACCATAGAGCTTCCAGATTCAGATCGATAAGCTCCATGGAGCGTCCATTGTGGAAAATTGTTCGAAGCAATTCTATTTTATTAGTATTTGTTTTGCTTTTAAAAAAAAATTGTTTATGATTTTCTATTTTAATTTTACTTTTAACTTTTAGTGAAGTGATGATGCCTAATATTATTTTGACAAAATGAGATTAGTTCATAATATTTGGAAACAAGAGGTTTCATTGAAAATGAACTAGTACGATTACTTTATTTGCAATTTTGCCAATTAAATTTTTACTTGCAAAGTGACATTTGTTGGCTAATTATGCTACCACGTGTTACAAAGGTATCGTATTTGGACAAATAAAATGTACCAAAATTGCACACCATCAACTTAGGGTACCAAAGCTGACATTGTTAAGGCACCTTGTTCAGATTCTACTCGTAATATGTCGATTATCTAGGGAGATTTGTGTAAACGACCTATATTTTACTGGTGTAATGATGGCGTTTGTGAGGAGGTGTTTCCGTGCGATCTCTTAGACACGTGAGGCTATCTGTGTTAATAAATTATATTTAGGGGGTTTGTGCAATTTACAATAGCAACTACCCCTACGTAGACAACTACAAAGTAGAACTCAGCAGATGATATTCATGATATTCTCATCACTGCTTGCCCTTGGAGCCAATAATTGATATGTTTCCCTCGTATCTTCTGTATGTGGCTGCAGATTTTTAATTGCTATGGCTACCAGTTTTGCTTGCACTTTGAGGCTTTCAATATAGGAACAGCACCAGTTTACATGGCATTCATCCGTTTCATGGGTGATGATCAGAATGCTCGAAAGTTCAGCTACAGCCTGGAAGTTGGTGGGAATGGGAGGAAAATGACATGGCAAGGAGTCCCAAGGAGCATACGGGACAGTCACGTAAAAGTTAGAGACAGTATGGATGGGCTGATAATCCAGAGGAACATGGCGTTATTCTTCTCCGGAGGTGATAAGAAGGAGCTGAAGCTGAAAATTGCCGGACGTATATGGAAAGAACAGGCATAGGAAACGTTATTAACACCATATATGTAAGATGTAACTGAAACATGTTCACAGAGGTTCTCTGTTTTATTTTTATTTTTATTTTTATTTTTATTTCTTCTTTTTCATCTGTACATGAAACTACACGATGATGTGGGATTGTGGGTGGTGGGGTTATCCTTGAAACTGTTTCAGCTGTGAAATCTAACCTATAAAATAGCTGGTGGGATTCATTGTGGAAGTTGTTCCTTGTCGTTTTTTTCGATGCTACGGGCTACAACACGTTTTAATGTGTTGGACTGCACTTGTATCAAGACAAGTGTTTTATGTGTTGCACTGTGTACATCACACTGGTATCATGAGGTGTGTAAATGCTATAGCATGCTAAACCTATCTTGACAAATAAAATAATACTAGTACTAATACATAACTTCAATGAATATTATGTGTCTGCATAACACTATATATATGACCTTTAGACAAACCATCAACGATGTACAGTGTACACAACACAAACCATCAACGATGTACAGTGTACACAACATTGACTATGCACAAGCTTTACATGCACAAAAACTGTAAAAAAAGGAAGAATATCAAGAGCTCTCTCAGAACAACAGCAATCCAAACGCGTTCCAGATTTATATATTGTACAGTTTATCTTCTTAGACCTGTGTGGGTTCTGAAATGGGATGAGGGCTTTCATTTGTATCATCTATCTCTGTGAATGAAACAGGAACGACAGTACTTGAATACGGATTCCCAATCCTACTAGGTGAAGCGTCTTCTTCTACCCCTTCCCTGGTCTTCGAACGGAAGGATTTGGGATCTCTTTGATCAAAGTGTTTGCATATTGCTCGCGCTTTTGACCAAACTGTAGTATTGGCGTTGGAGATCCTGGTAATGAAATCTCTGTTCTGGTACAGATACAAGGCTAGAAAGACTATAACACAAGTCACAGTTATTGCAGATGTGATGGCAAAGAGTGCTTGGAAACTCTCTAGTTTAAAAGGCCTTGTTCTTCTATTTTGCACATCATCACAATTGTGCCTCATCGCTTGCTGAATTCGTGACAATCTGCCACTTTCCAACACCTCAATCACTGCACGAGAAATATCAGTGACTAGCGGTGATCCCCTTTCGAAAACAAATGCATACCCCTCACTGGGGTAGGTTTGGCGGATCCTGTACTCCCCACAGTGCCCAGATAGAAGAAGATCTGTATATGACTTGGCAGAAAAAAAGGCAGATATGCCACCTTTGTCACTTCCCCTAGTTAAAGCTTTGTGAATCTCATCTGGGTACCTATATTTTCTAACCTTGGACTTTTCGAATCCAAGAACTTGAAGGAAATCACAAATGAAAGATCCTTTACGACAACCAACATATTCTCCTGTTCTCCTAAGCTCATTGGCTTCTGGATAATGGAGTTTAAGACTATCCGCTGTTAACATAGCAGAGAGATTCGCTGTATATGTCGAAGCCAATACGAACACAACAAATATCCATACCACTACAACCACTCGAGCGTAGTTATTTACTATCTTTTCCCCTGCAAGTAAATTATACCACCCCATGATCAATACTGACAGGAATGGCACTCAGTTGCTGCAAGGAATTATTAGGGAGGAACTTACTCTGTGCATATACCAAGGACATGAACGGAAAATATAAGATCATTGCGGCATGCTGTGCAGGGGGGCCTCGATAAGCACCGTTGAACCTATGTTCAAGAATCCAGAGAGCTACTCCAGTCAAGAGGAATAGAGCAATCGCACTTAACCACAATTCTCTTGTGAAGGGCTTAGTAAAGAACCATTTTTTGTTTTGCTCTTTATGTGAAACAACCATCTCGACTCCTCCTTGCGTAACTGGAAGTGTGAAGTCCACGTATTGTGATCGTGAATACGTGATCGAAATGTCACCCACTCCACCATCATAGTTCTGAAAACACAAACCACATGAAACATATGTCAACACAATCTTCAAAAAGAAAAGTAAAGAAAAGCATGATTTTCGAGTACTTGTACCTGAAGAGAAACTTGACGACAGAATTCATCGTAGCTGTCTAAACTAGAGCCACTAAGATCTCGGAATGGAATATATTCGTATGACACTGCATATGGCAACTCTTTCATGACAGCATCAAACATATCTATGAAGCTTCCACTAATTCTGGTTGCATTAGTTTCAGGGTCCTTTTCTATTTTGACAAACTCCGAAAAACCAGCTTCTGGAGGGACTCCAATCCTAAGCTTCTTACCACTGACTGGAATCTCCCATCCCCGAGGCACATCTTCCGGGTATCCTGGAAACATAACATCCCTCATTTTTTTTTTTGAAGAAACAGAAACGTTCGCATTGCTGTCGATCAGAATTCCATTCGAACTATCCCATATTCCAACCTCTCTCTCACTGCCTCCAACTATGTTAAGTATCTGGAAGGACGAAGGCTGTAATTGTCCATCAACAAGATGGAAACGCCCACCAAGTCCTTCGAATGTGCTATGCAACAGAGCTTCCCAAAGTTTGGGACCTGTTTGTGATACTTGAACAGTAAAAGGTTCTGTCGAGTTGAAGACACTTGAATTCTGCACAGAAGTAGGCTCTCTAAATCGAACTTTTTCAGCAGCTGTAGCCAGTGCCCATGTAGCATCATATGCCCACAGACCATAGAGGCTCAACTCTGCTTGTGAGTAGTTCTGATTGTCATGCAGGAACTTTGTTCTCCACCTTTTAGCAACAGATCGCAGCCTTTCCGATTTTCGGATAACTGGTTTTACACCAAGAACGCCTTCCATGCTCTCAATAACGTGTGAATCCATCGAGTAAAATAAATGTACTTCTCATGTAGGAGTTAGGAAGTGTGATGAAATCAAATGCCAGCTGAGATTCTATCATTTGTTGAGAGGCTTCAAAATTAAATAACTTTTATGTAGAATCTATGATAAATTTGCTCTAGCTTGGTCGGATCATATGCTAGTTGAGCAGCTGTATTTTGTTAATAGACACCTGAAAAACAAAAGGCACATATAAATCTGCTTTTTTGACATTTTGAAAATGTGGGACTCTTACGACTGCTATATCTGAAGACCTTTTATTCTTTCTACGAAAGATGTGGTGGTCATTTTGGTGTTTTTCTTTTCTTTTTCACTTTTGTTTTTTGCAGTATGTCTTTCCCCACCCCTGTGATGGATAATTGATGAGTTTAGTACTTGAGACCCGAATAATTGATGAATTGACTTGACTTCACTTGACTCATCTTGGTCAATATATACCAAACAAAAAACAAAGAGAAAACAAAAGGCAAAAAATAAAGATAAAAAATATGCGTTGGACTCTAAATTTTGAGGTGAGTCCCAGCGCCTAAACTTACGACTGCTATTGCAACTCAACTGGAGTTGCAGCAACATTTGCAATTCCATCTCCAACTCATTAGAGATGGCCTAAAAAATGAATGATTAAAATTTATGCAATGATCTATTAAGACAGTGCGAGTTTACAGTTATCCATCTACTTATAACTTAAAAATACACCATCCCTATTCAAGTTCTTCCTACATAAACAATGGCAAAATTGTATAAAAAGATAAATGTAATTCCAAAAGAATAGATTTCAAATCCCAATTTTGAAAATTGAAAAATTATGGAAGTTTGCTTTTCCTGTTTCCCTTTATTAGTTGGTTGAGCCTTTTATATATGCAAGAAGAAAACTCCAAATATGTAATTAAAAAACCACCAACCAAACATATTTGAAGCTTTCTCAATTTAATAATCTAACAGTTAAATTTTTTAGAGCAGCAAAACACATTTTACACATCTCTCTTTCTTCTCTCTGGACGGATCTACAGTCGGAATTTGGATTTATGTGTATATCTCGGTTTGGTTTGTCGTGGTCGTAATTCGTAAATGAAAGCAAGTGAGACAAGAGAAATATTAGGAAAAGGAAATGAAATGTGTAACGGGATTTAAGGATTGAGCTCCACCTCAACACCAACACAAACTCATTTCATTTCTCTGCTTTGTCTTGTTACTGTTAGAGAGAGAGAGAGAGGGAGGGGTAATAGTAAGTAAGTACTCTCAGAATCCCAATTATTGGATTACTCGAACATGGCCTGAGCAAGATTACATTTTTTCAACCCTTTTCTCCTGCCAAATCTAAATTCTCTTCTGGGTTTTTTCCTCCTCATCCGGGTTAGTTCTCTTACCCTTTACTTCTTGATTACATGTCCTATTTCTTGTTTCAATTTTGTGGGTTTGTGTTTTTGTCGTTCGAAAAGGTCAGTTTGCTATTTGGGGAAAAGGTAATGCCTTTTTATTTAAACATCTGCGTGATTGTGGGATGAGTGCTTGTGTGAATTCACCAAGTGTGCTGTCAATTTAGATATGGTACTAATTCTGGCTTACGTTTTTCAGTTGTCAATATTGTTAGATTTAGTGCCGTAATCGGATGATTCTGCTTTGATGTGACTAAGTGTTGATTGTTTCGAAGCTGTTTTTGGGAGAATTCATTACTGGAAAGTTTACCTAGAAAAGTCACATTTTTACTCATTTTGGGAATGAATAGGTTCCTTTCTTCTTTGTCTTGATTTGATTTTTTGGCTATATCATTTCTCTGTCATGAAACTTTCTTAATAATTTCTCTCTGAGTTGCATTGAGTCGCTGGTATTTGTTGGAGAAATAAGAATTGATCAGGTATCTGTATACATTTTACTTATTGGTCTCCGTTCAAGTGGGAACTAGAATGTAGCTTGTCTTGTCTTACTATACGTGCATTATAGCTTTTTTTTATCTCAATTTGTTGGGTGCCATAGTCTTTTGACAAACTCAAGATCACTTAGCAATCTTCATTCGGAGTCTGACATATATTCCTCCCAAGACAATTGAAGTCTCAGGTTGAGGTAGTTTTATTGGATGTATTTGCTACCGCTAAACCTAGCCTTCAGTTTATATCGTATAATTGCATTTTATACTTCTCATGTCATTACAAATTTGAGTGGTAGAATGCATCTAGGTTCGAAAGAGCAAGTAAATGACGTTATTTGTTGGGTGTCGAAGGGTGGGCAAGTAGTAGGAGACGACATTGTCGGAACCATCTTACATTGAGAAGATTGTTCAATAAGACTTGACTTAATGTGGTCAACATGACATCTATGTCAAACACTGTACGCATGAACAATCTGCAACTATATTGATACATTGTAGTGCTTTTATTACACCCTGACTGTTCCTCTGAAACCTTTGTATATCAATTAACTGTCAACCTTTTAAATATGCTGATTATAGCTGTGACATCTAAAGAAATTCTCATTTTGTGAACATACCATTCCATGAGATAGTAGGTGGTCATCGTCAATAAGGATGACAATATCCCAACCGAGTTTAAAGATTTCTGATTTTCTTTCATGATTATAATGTTTTGCGGGGGAGAACAAATAAGGATGAGACTTAGCACATCAGCAAGTTGCTCCTTTGGCGACTTGTTGTCATTCCCCAGCAGATGTTAAAAGAGTGCATGCGTAAACAATTTGCTACTGTATTGATACATTTGGTGCTTTTATGACACCCTAAATAACTGCTCCTAGGAACCTTCATATTGCCATTAACTATCAACCGTTATAGTTGTAGTTGTGACCTCAAAAGAAATTCTCATTTTGATCTACGTACCATTTTCATGAGTTAGCCTTTGGTTATGTTTAACAAGGATGATACATCCCAACCAAAGCTTGATAAGGTTTCTGATTTTCTTTCATAATTTTAATCTTTTGCTTGATAAGAAAATTTGGGATGAGATTTAGGACATCAGCAAGTTGTTCCTTTAGTGACTTGTTCGTCAACTCCCCTTGCCTGGGAAAGCATAGTGCACGAGGTTAGACCCTCTGCTCTTTTTGGATAAAGCAAATAAATAAATTTGTAGAAAGTGCCATAAGTTCATCTAAGAGAAGTAAAGAATGACTTGTAGTGTTTCATCTAAGAATCTCACAAACCAGATAATCTGTTAGCTCTCCCTCCATGTTGAGTGGTACTGGAAAGAGAATTCAATGTTCTCTTTTTAATTGATTTTGCACATTTAGAGTTGGGTTCTATAATCTACATGAGAGTATACTCATATGATGACTGATAGCATAGTGTACGAGCTATTCTCATGAATATGTTTTCAGCGGGATAGGTATTGGAAAAAGTTGATAGTGGAAAGATATTATTTCATGGATTTCTTTCATGAATCATTCTGGTATTAGTTTTGGGTTTCTGACTGAGATGTCACCAACTCACTAAAAGTCCACTTTTAATCAACTATAGTTTGGGAAACTTAATTTTTTACTTTAGATCCTTTGGTGGAAAACTGTAATTTGCATTTTACTACTTTCTGCATCAAGTTCTTCTCGTGAACTTCTGTACCAACTATACATAGATAACTACAAGCTCTTCTACTATAACCCATAACTTACTCTATATTGACATTTTGCAGATTTGTTAGGTAGACGATAATCGGCATTATAAGTCACTTTTTAATAAAATCATGACACCTGGAGGTAGCAACTATGATGGCACAGCTGACTCCCGTAGTCTCGATTATGGCATTGTGCCTGAATATGTTGAGTTCAGGGCATCTCCACGTAAGAAGATTCCAGCACGAAATAGTGTGAAGCGCGGGGTAGCATCTAATACAACTGTGCATGAATTACTTGAGTGCCCTATTTGTATGAATGTCATGTATCCTCCAATTCACCAGGTAAAATCTCATGGAATTAAGTTTCTCTGATATGAAGATTTCCATATCGTTTATGCATATTAGAGACTTGATATGTTATGATTCTAGCTTTATGGCAATTACCTATTACCCAAATGAATAATGTCACAGCCAGGGAGATACATTATTAAGATTACAGTCAGTTGAATGCCAGCCTTATTACTTTGAATACGTTGAGAAAGGATGGAGAATGTTATGTTCTCTTTGGATATGCATTACATATTGTTGTTATATTAGCTATGGCAACACTGAGGGAATCTCTTTTATTTCAGTCGATGTGGTATTCATGACTTCAGCATGTTTCAACAGTCATTTCTGCAATTTATGATGACTTGTCGTCTTGATATTAGTATATCAGACCATACATGTTGGTAATCAATATGTATTACATTAGATGCTCTCTGTCTGACTTGTTGGATCCACATGTCTGCTTCTACTATTGAATATACGTGTGAAAAAGAACCTGGAAGCATAAGACGCCTATTATGTATCCAAAAAATTGATGAATCCAGTGTTATGTTCTGAGTCATTCCAAGCTTAACATGGAACTAACATGAAGGACAGAGATAAGCTCAATTTATACTTTTGCAAGACAGTAAACATGCTTATTGCCAGCCGTCATTAAACCAGTCTCAGCAGCCCGTGACCATCCTGATTGGAATGCTATTGCTAGATTTGACTGGCATCTTTGGCCTTGTTATCCATCAAGTGAAACCCAGCTTCGATGTACCATTATCCCTGGCCTTAAACTAGCTTAATGGATGGCTGGTGTTAAAACTCAATATTAAATTATTTTTACCATCGTAACAAATTAGTTGTAGCTGCCTAAAAACATCTTTACATGAAGATAGGGGACTAATTGCACCTCCTGAAGTTTCTGCAGCTAGTTTACGTGGATGACAATTTTATGTGTTCAAGATTTCGAATAATAACTTTACATGGTTATCAAACATGAGACAAGCATGACTCATTTTATGTAATTTAGAGTGGGACGGAGGGATTATATGTTTACATTTCCAAATATATAATGTTTTGGAGGTCAACCGTCCTAACGGGACATCCAAAGTGACACATTTATAACGGAACGGAGGGAGTAATGCACAATGCTAAGCTTCATAACAGCATA
>JAYMSO010000133.1:0-10607 GCA_036897175.1 Plantago depressa | reverse complement strand
GTAGCTCTCGTCAACTCCGAGCTTAAACATTATATAATATACATCTCTGGAAAGAAAGCAGATTATAGAGTGGAACATGAGTCAGTTTACTGGAGGTAGCAAGAACCTGGACCAGTTGGTGCTGTCCGTGCGTAAAAATTATTTACAGGTGCGGCTGGGACTCCTCGCCTTGTCAAAAGACATCGAAAATACTCCAATCTAGGCAACACAGTGGTATTTCCTGATGATGTGGAGTCCTCGTTGCTCCATAAGCGCTCTGCAGAAACAATCAATGGTCAGAGGATGTTTTCAAGAAGAAAGGTATTGAATTGTAATGGGAAAGAAATACTATAGGAGAAAAAAATGAAGGTATCAGGGATCAACTATCAATATGGTTATTTCAACAAATACCTGCTGCTGCAGCAGCTCGAGGCCATATTGTTTGTTGAACATTTGAAGCATCGGCAGTTTCGCTCCACATGCAAACTTCTCCCCCGAGTACAAGTTTTTGCTGTGAAGCATCAGTTATGTCTTCTAGTGGATCAGCGTAATAGACTTTTTCCCAGGGTACATCTAAATGGTCTAGATACCAGACACCTTGGTTACTGAAAATGCATCTGAAACCTTTTGCGACAGCCTTTGGACAGACACCGGAACCCAACCTATATGAGCATGAATAAGAACATTATGCCTCGGAAGATTGATTGAAGGCTAATCTGAGTGCATGTGGAACTGGTGTTTTGTTTTAGTCCAATGATCAATTTTTAGTCCATTAGGTAACATGTTTATGCATTGGGTGGCACCCTTTCTTAAAAAATCTGACGTTACTTGGTGTCAATTTGATGTTTAACACAGTGCCCCCGAAAGGTTTATTGTATACCTAAGACAGGTAGAGAAACATTACAATTTCAACTATATACTTACCAGTTATGTACCACTGTGTTGGGATTGAGTCTTGCTGCAAAAGTGTTGAACGTTTCTTCCCTGGAGCAAATATGTTAGGTATCAAATATTGCAACTAGAGATTCTGATAGTACTACTAACAAGTACTAACAAGTAATTAGAGGTTAATAAGTACTCCTCTATTTAAGCTCTAACCCAACATGCAGAGACATTACCTTCAGTTCCGAGATGAAATTAAAAAAGAAAAAGAAGAGAAATCAAGAGAAGAATGAGGCCGCAGAATACGTTATCCTAATCCTAATTTCCACCTTTAGGTTTTAATATTCTTAACGCTCACCAGTTAACCGGCGTCCAATTTAGCGACATTGCTATTTCCTGAGCTCTGAGTACAAAATACTGGTATGCACCTTTTCCAGTCATATTGTGATCTTCAAGCCTACAGATTGAAACCAAAACATAATAGTAAATCAATTTATATGAAGTGCTGCTTCAGAGCATCAAAAGTAGCGAATTTGGAGAGACAGATAAACTGGGCAACTCTTCAGCTAGGTGATAAAAATTACTAGCACACCACATATTCCACAACCAAAACCTTGAATTTCACCAAGTCCAGAGATAAATAAGGCTTGGATTCATCTACCAAGGAAGTAGTCACCAATTCAAGCAAAATATTAATTTTAATACACCATTGCATGTGTCTAAAGAATCTTAACTAGATATGATGATAACATTGACATTGTAAAGGCATAAATAAGAATGAATTAAAGCATACTCGAATACTGATTCAAGTTCTGATTTTGTACCGGAAGTGTAATAATACCACATGTAACATGACAGGTACAGGTACAGGTTACAAGTCAAGAAGGGGGGTTACCATTGTTTTATGTGTGGCGTTGAGGTCCAACAATCTGCACAAGTTACGTAGACACAGTGAGTGAAGTTTCAGCAGCATGGAAATAATGTATTTATGCATTATATGCAACAAGAGACGTGGTTATGTTGAAACTTTACAATGTCTAGATTTGTTGCCATACTGAAGCATTTGATCCACTTGCAGAAATATATAAAATAAGATGATCGTAGTTTTTCCGAGAGGATAAATGTTTTTTGAAATTCGTGAATTAGATGCATTATTCTTGAGCATATATACGTACATTCTCCCAACACACCATGCCAAAAGCAAACATAAACAAGTCAATGGGCAGGTGGGACTTGGGAGTAGTCTTTTCCCATGAATATCGCCAACTAAGCAGTTAACTCTAATTCATTAATTTTGTCAGACCATATTGAACAGTTTAAGAGTCAGAAACTTCTATCATAGGAAATTTAGAAGAAGTCACTAAAAAAGGGATTTGAGTAGCACCTGTATGGACCTCATCACCACCTAAATGAAATAGTTCAAATGGGAAGATCTTCCTCAAGTCTGGAAAGACAACATTGATGCTAGAATCAACAAGTCAATCAGGAAATTATAAGAGATAAAAGCAACAAATCGATACAGTGAGATCAAATCAAAATCAGAGCCCATAAAAGGGAACACATCTTGACCTGCCAGAATGCCAGATATCAAATCAAAAGTGAAGTTTTTGGAGACATCTAGAGGTTCTTTGCAGTTAGTGGAAGGCCAAAGATCAGGGTATCCTGCTCCCCTGCACGCCCAAAAAGTTGTTTACAACCAAATATTTTAAGGTATTCATGCATTGAGCAGACGACATAAACTTATTTAAAAACAGCATAAGTATGAACGACCATTCAAGATGTTGGCGGCTTAGTATGTAAACTATGGTTTAATCAACTAGAGAAGAAACACCTGGACCACATCATAACAATTTCCAAGGAAAAGCATAAGCATGGCTTTTTTAAGGTGAGTATAGCAATTTACGTCTCACAATATCAATGTCCAAAGAATTCAAGTTCTCCAATTATCTGTCCTAACACTAGGAAAAATTTAGACACGGGCACACATGAGTCAGGGTATACATGGGTCTACTTATTTCCCCTATTAATTTAATTTTGACTGGACACTTAGAATGTCAAAACAAGTAAGCATCAGTGACAATCTACATCAAAAGCTGGTGAAGACAGAAGCCAACTTCTGGTAACCACATCTTGCTTTTAATAACTCTTTTGTTGTGTCAAAAAAGTTCATGGAAGAATCTTGGCCCGGGAGACATCCACAAGCCCAGTATTTTACCATTAGCACACATGTATGTGATCTCGTTCATTTCAATGCTCAAAAGTAAGCCCTACAAGGCAATCATATTAGAGTCACTTGCATTACAGTACTTAAGACATTTTATGTCGGAAATTTTCACTTTGAACTCACTGTACTAATTCAGCCACCAGATGAGGCGAGGAACATGTTCAGTCAAAGGTACAGTCAGATGCATACAACATCATGAAAGCTCGCTTAAGGGCATTTAGAGGGAAAAACAGGTAACACATGATATTAATACAGATACAACCCAAAACTTAAAACGCAATAACTTTTTATTTTCAACTCTTAAAAGGATTACCAGGATTCTGCATGCCCAGGAACATCAATTTCTGCCATGACATTTATACCTGTTGTCGAAAAGATAGAATTAACTTATTGTGACCCATATAATAGAATGTTGCATTCAAAATCACGGATCTAATTTAAGGATGCTTTGATTTTGGATGGATTTGCTTTCATTTATATATTACGACTGGGAATCAGGGAATATGAAAACCAATCTTCAGAGGTTTGACTACGTGCTGCCACAAAACGACAGCGTGTTGACTGCGTTTGTTGTTGTTGTTGTTGTTGTTGATGTTCTGTTGGTGGAGAAGAAGAAGAGGAGAAGGACGACGTTGTTGTTGTTGTTGATGCCGTCGGAAAATCGGAAGTGAAGAAGAAGGAGGAGAAAAGGTGTTGTGTTTTGTTAATGAATGAAATGAAAAGGTTGGGACAAAAAGTGCAAAAAGCCAACGAAGCACAGCTATCGCTATGCAAGCCTGTAAAAAATAGGATATCCCTTTCTCCAAACACATTAAACACTGATTTTGAGCCCGTTTTAATAATGGGGTTAAAGTTAAACAATGGTATTATCATTGCAAAAATCATATTTGTAGTATATGGATTACATGTTGAAATCTAGGTTATATATTTTCGGCATATTTATACTCACTGACAACTTGATATTTCAAGCAAATTTAGATTCAAATAAAATTAGAAGTAATTAACGATGCAACTTAAGATTTCAAGCAAATTAAAATTTAAAGAAATTAAAATTTAAAGGAATTAACAATATATAATTTTAATTCGTTACATTTCAATTGAGTCGATTCACGGGGTTACACTTAACCGATTTTAAAGTTATATTTTAGCCTATGAACTACCACATATACTTTATAAATGCACTTTACCCGAACGGACATCGAAACTTTATGTTTAACATTAGAGTTATCCAAATTAGCCAACAACAATTAAGAAAAATAATTAGGTTTGGCTATTAAAATCAAGGTTGAAAATTAAATTAGAAAAAGTAGGGGCCTCTACTCAACTCCAGGACCACGGAGCCCTTCTTGTGCATTTCCTGGATGCTTTTTGAGAATCCAGAAAGCCATAATTTCTGCAATCACAAGGTGCAAATTAAGTCAAGTAGCTAGGCAAGCATGGTTTATATTTTGTTACATGTTGTCATTGAAATAAAAATTTGTAGAACAATGCAAAAGTAAGTTGAACTTGTCACCATTTCAGGGACTTCCTTTATAACATTAAACCAAATAGATCCACTCCAAGATGAAGCTCCATTACCAACTTGTTGAAAACAAGAATTTATAAAGTTGATCTACAGCTCCGCATTTTAGTATACACTATACAATATAATTAAATTAAATGCAGTTCAAGATAAGATGAACATTGAAATGCCTATGATCTTTAAAAGAGAGTTTAGCAGTTAATACAAAACACTCTGAATAAGAGGGTATGCATGGACTTTTATTTCTTACAGCATATACACTTTCGGGCATGGATATGCAAAATTCATTCTGCATTTGACGAGATTCTTATACATGCAAGTCTACAGACTACATCAAAGCTGTTGACCAAGTTAAACACCATCACAGTGCAAGTGAATTGGAAAGTTTCCAGCACTATATGCCACAACGTTTAACCCAATAGTAAATTCGTGACAAAATTGACAGGGTACCTGTGCTATGGCTGAAACTGTAAGAACAGGCAGAGTTGCCAAGGCCACAAGTGCCAGGCGCCAATGCAGAAACATCCCAATGAGAAGAGCAACTACAACAGCTGCACTGTCTTGTATGAATATCGATAACCTGTTGCTAAATGCAGCTCTCACAAAAGTAGCATCATTTGCCAATCGCATGGACAAATTATCGGCACTGTTCTCCTCAGCGTCGAACCATCCGACTTCATTTCGAAGCATTGCTGTGGAGGCCAGGATCAAGGAAAATAAGTTAAGTTACAGTTCACACATACAATGAAGGGAATAGTGAGACATCAGAATAAAGTGCACATTACAACTGGAAGGTATTAGCACACCTGAAAACATCATTCTTCGAACACGTTCAGTCATCTTCTCCCCCATTATACCGAAATAGAAGTGCTGCAAGAAGTTTGCAAGCACCGTCACAACACCCATGCACGCAATAATTAAACACCACTTGTCTACTTCTTGACGTACATGATGTCTGTCATCAGTCCTATAATACGCTGTTACTATGAGTGCAATAACATAAGCAAGAAGAGGGTTAAAAGAGCCAAAAATGGCAGCACCAGTACTCCCTAAAACAGCATAAAGCCATTCTGCAAGGCTAAGCTCTACAAGCCTCCAAAATGATGGCTCTTGAGATTGTTCGCCCTTTTTTTCTTTAATTGTCATGGGGGCATCATCAAATTCACTAGGTGGCCTGCTAAAAGTCTGTGAGTGAGATCGCTCATTCTTAGGGTCCGATGTCAAAAGAGGAGAAACAGGAGATTCAGGATCTGAAGCATTTGTTTGCCGCTGAGCCGAATGAACATCAATCTTGGGTAACTCTGGGAGTCTCATCTCAAAGCTATCCTGCCTCTTTATTGTTGGTTCCTTGTCAGTTGATTCAATTGAAACACCATTCTCAATCAATTCTTCTGCTGGTGGGCTACGAGTTATAGGAGATTCTTGAGAGCTAAATATGACATCAGAAGGGCGAAACATATGGACAGCAGAAACTCTCTGTAAAGAAGGTGACTTTGCCATTCTAGGGGATGAGGGTTCTTGGAAGCTGTGACTCGCAGAAGAATCCTTTTCAATCTGAAAAGTTGCATTCTCCTTGTAGGTTCTCACTGGCATCCTGAATATCAAGTTCAGTAGGGAGGTTAGATAATATCACACGAAAAGACATGAACTCCAAATAATAACTACAATTTCATGATACATTGTACTTTTAAAGATTAACGGTTGGTGCATAATTTAAAATATAAGCTCCTCCCCATACCTCCGTGGAAGTTTTGTGGCTTCTTCACATCTAAGCAGCTCTGCATAAAGGCCATCCAAGTTGATTAATTCTTCATGGGTACCCATTTCAACAAGTTGACCTTCCTCCATGACAGCAATGTAATCAGCATTTTTAATAAGGCTCAGTCGTCTGGCTATTATAATCGTTGACCTCCCCAACATGAGGAGATCCAGAGCCTCCTGAACAGAACGTTCAGCTTCAAAATCAAGTCCACCAGTGACTTCATCCAGAAGAAGAATAGATGGATTGGACAGTACAGCTCTCGCAACGGATAGCTTTATCTTTTGCTCCTCTGTCATTTCTAAATAAGCTCTACCAACCTATGAAGGAAATTACAGTAAGAAAAGAACTTAAAAGAACCAAGAACCAACCAATTGAGAAAATTAACAATGAACCTGTGTATCATATCCTTTATCTAGAGAGCTGATAAATGTATGCGCATGAGCTATTTTAGCAGCTTCCTCAATTTGATCTAGTGAAGCATTCCGTCCATAAGCAATGTTATCTTTTATACTAAGACTCAGCAAAGCAGGCTCCTGAGTTACCAAACCAATTTGGCTTCTTAGCCACTCCAGCTTCAGATTTTTTATATTTTCACCATCCAAAAGTACTTCCCCTGCCAGAATGAAGACATCAATCTTTAAATTTTAAATTCATGAACTTTAAAAATTACCAGCAGAATCAGAATTAAACATGTCAACAATACCTAATGTAGGATCATAAAATCGTTCCATGAGTGGAATGATACTACTTTTTCCCGAGCCATTTCTGCCAACTAGTGCTACAGTCTTTTTAGCTGGAACAGTAAGGTAGAACCCACTCAGAATTGGGATCTCAGGGCGAGATAGATAGCTGAAGAGGATAAAGAGTATATGGGTTTCTGTTGTAAGGGAGCAAAAACCAATCTTTTTGAGTATGGTTGCAACTCAACTAGCATGCATGTGTAAAACAGGGGAAAACAAAACAGAGAAGAATGGACTTCAGTTGAGAAACAGAGGTATGTGATAAATTTTTCTGTCCCCTTTTTATACTGACTTCCTTTGGCTTTTTAAGTAAACAGTCTATATTTGTTTCATTTCATTTCAGGACACAAGATTTAGTGAACCTTCCAACTTTTGAAAGATGAATTGAATTGAAGATGATTATTGTGGAAGTGAATTTTTGTTAAGATTTTAGTTTCATTTTTTGGTAGATTTAAAATTTCTTCTTCTTTCGCCTCGTCTTCTTTCTTAATATTATTCATGAAATTAACCGTCGATTGGTCAATGTCAATTAGATCGTGCGACTGAGGATCATCTACAAATACATTTATGTTGATTTCTCAAATGATGTGCGATATAGTTGGTATAAATTATTCTATGATTGTGATATTAAAGTCAATTCATGACTAAATTTAGTCATAAATTGAGGATTTTGTGCTGGTCTAGATTATACTTACACTTGGTGAAAAATTATGTAAAATGAGAAGTCAACGATTGTAACTTTAATCCATTTAAAGGGTATGTTAATGGTTTTAAAATTCTATTTGCAAAATATTGCTAAACCGTATTTCGTTATGTACTCTATCAATTTATTACTCTAAGAAGTTTTTATTTGGATTGTGGACATTATGATAACTCATAAACTAATGATTTCGGTTAACAGATAAATATTACTATGAGGAATTCACTCAAGGATAGACGGATGAAATGAGTGTTAATTCTACAATTAAAACCGCATATTTAACAGCTCCCAAACAAAGGGTACGTACCACCTCCAATTTGCTACTCTCATATGATCCATGTTGCGTAGTCAGTATTAGACTACTTCGCCCTCTTAAGCTGCAGAACGGTTGAAATTGCTGGATTGGTATAAACAGTAATGCAATCATATAGGCTGTCAGACATTTCTAACGTGAATTAAATTAAGTTTGTTTTGCCTTTTTCACTTACGAACTAGAGCAGTTTTGTTTTTTAATTATGATGAGCATAATTAAGCAATGAAATGAAACAGGAAAATAAATTAAGCGACCTCTAAATTTTCAAACTAACAGCAATGACACTTCAATAGTTGAGATGTAAACAGTAGACCACCAGAACTAAATATCTACTCATCTCTTATATACAAAAAGATTACAAAGAATGCCTTCTTTTACACTTCACAAGTTTCTTTTTAGAATAAAAATGTACAGCCACACCGGAGAAGTGGTCGTAAGAAGCAGAGGACAAGAGCAGGGCATCAAGGTACAAAAATGAAGCTAACTGACCACACAAAACACACCCGAAAAGCAAGAAAAGGCTATCGACACAAACCACCACCTACATAAATTTACTGCTAAGCTCAGTCCACATCAAGACCAAATAATCAAATTAGAAGGAGAAGCAGCTGAAATTTCCAACTCCACCTACCTCCAAAAGAATATGCATCTACTCTTGAAAAGCCTACCCGCGCCTGTTAAGAGAACTCTACAGAGATCTACATCTCCCAGTAATCTATCAACCACATATTTTACGGAGCAAGGCCCTTTGCCCCGAACCCAGGAAAACCATCATCAGATTATCCACTCTGTTTCCCCTCAATAACTTTAGATAATCTACAGCACAATCGCTTGAACTTTCCCAGATGATAATTTATTTAGTGGAATCAAGCTTAGACTGGCAAACATATCACATTTGTCTTCTAAACCAACCTATGTTGCCGCATCCCCTTGCAAAAATGTGGTTGCATCAATCGGACATATAAACCATTCTTAATGACTAGTGTATCATGAGTTCCTTCCTCCACAATTCGCCCACCATTAAGTACAACAATATTGTCAACGTGTCTCATCATAGCAGCCCTATGTGCAATCAAAATAGTAGTTTTGTTTCCCATAATCAGGGTATCAAGAGCTTCCTGCACCACCCTGCTCGATTCAGATTCAATGGCTGAGCTTGCTTCATCCAATAACAAAATTGGTGCATTCTTTAAAACAACACGAGCAATCGCAATTCTTTGCTTTTGTCCGGGAGTTAAATCTACACCCCTCATCCCAACATGGGTGTCATAACCATGAGGCAAGCTGCTAATGAAATGGTGAGCATTAGCTATTCTTGCAGCTTCTTTCACCTCTGCTTCACTTGCATTGTGCCTGGCATATATGATATTCTCTCTTATTGTTGTTGAAAATATGATTGGCTCCTGCTGGACAAGACCCATGTGGTTCCTTAACCATCTCAAGTTGTAAGATTTCATATCTCGCCCATCAAGCAATATCTGACCAGCCACTGGATCGTAGAATCTTTCAAGCAAAGATATTATGGTGCTTTTTCCAGACCCTGAGACACCAACAACCGCAACTGTCTGGCCCCCATTAACTTTGAGGCTGAAATTGCTGAGTACAAAAACTTCAGGGCGGGTGGGGTAAGAGAAATCCACATTTTTCAATTCGATGCTTCCATAAACATTTGGAGGTTTCAGAGCAGAATTATCATCAGGCTCGATCTTAGGGGTTCGGTCAATTATTTCAAAAACAGACGTCAGGGACTTCCTTCTTTTTAGAATATATGGAGCCAAACCAAAAGGTTCAACAAGTGCAAATGTAGCAAAAGAGAACACCATGTACTCCTTTATTGCTGTTGGCAAATCCATATACCCATTTCTCCTATACTAGTATGTTTTATTGGAAGCAAACGACCACCTCAAGGATTCATCAATTAATCTGGTGATTTTGCTATTGGGTTCCCATCATATCTTATCTACAATCATCTAATGATGTTCGGAATAGATTTCCGCTTCATCTTGTAATTTGTATTTCGTCTTTTGTAAACTTTTGTAAATGACTGTCCATTTGAAATACGGGATCAACATCACATTTTATTTACAATCATCAAATGATATTCTGAATGGATCTCTGCTTCATCTTGTAATATGAATTTTGTGTTTGCAAACTTTTGTAAATGACTGTTTATTTAAAATACGTGAGCAACATCACATATCAAACATCAGGAGATATTTGACGTTATACAACGTATGCATGCATTACTCGTATCACTTCATCACTGAATTTTGTTTTGGCTGATGTAAAAATCTATTTCATTCTCGGAAAGTGCTTAGCAATTTAGAAATAAAAAATAAAAAATCAAGTATGTTGCTATTGCAAAACATTCATCAAATGATGAACAATTCCAAAGTTCAGGCCAGCACAAATGCATTGAATCAAATCAAGCACACTACATAACTAAATGGGAATCAGCCATTCTGTGATTTCTGGTTTTACTACT
>JAYMSO010000132.1:0-10612 GCA_036897175.1 Plantago depressa | reverse complement strand
ATACAGCTATGACCAAATAGACTAAGAAAAGCCTACAACTATCTATTTTCTTGCTAATTAAAGATATAGAAGAGTATAGAGAAAACTTACACGATATAAGACAAAACCTATATATTGGAAATACTAGAATAATCCATCACGGGAAAGGAGTAAAGAACTAAATTCATCTTGTTGATTCCTATGGAAAATCTCTGCTGTGTTCAAATTAAATTCTACTTGTGGCTTTTTCTATGTATCTTCTTCATTCTTTCTGTTACTTGCCGTTCCGTTCGACGAGATCCTTCTATAACTGTCTGCGACGATTCCTCCCTCCAATTAATTATAAATAACCTCAGCCTTTATTTATTCGATTTGGTTCTCACACAACGTGTTGCGGGTACTCAAAAGACATTACCCACAAATTCCCAAATCACAAATTACCAAATATTGGAGCTCACAGATAGATTGCTGGTATATTTATTTCTATTTCTTCTGCATTAGACTCTGTATTAGATTTAGATTTCACAGGTTCCATACCTCTTAAGCTACTTTTTTAATTATACCAGTGGACTAGAAATAGTCGAACAATGCTTTCCTTTGTCATGTCTTTCATATCTTGTAATTTTTGTTTGCTTAAGCTTCGTATTCCGTTTCTGCCTGTGCTTAAAAACTAGAGTGTACCTACCTCTATCAAAACTCTATATAGCGAGATATCTTGTATGAGATATAGAAAAAATCTATTTTAAATTTATATTCTATTTGATATATGTTTGATTTGGTTATGGCGTGTATCCCTTGACATTAATTCTTGATTGCTCTTTATTCCCATACTGGATTCCCTTATTCTGGATGAAATTACTTTGTGTTCGTGATCTTACCTAGTTGACGAATTATGTTAGAATATCAGTTTTCATGACTTCGGCTTTAACTAGACTTTACCTCCCTGTACTTTTTTTTTTATCCTCTATCTGCTAAATTAAATAGATTTTTTTGTTCTTTTTTAATTTTATTCTATCGATGCATTAAGCTAAGATTCTGTACATAAATATTTTTCGAGTAGGCACTTGTATAATATAAGATTGGGCGCGGTAAAATGTTTAAATCTTTTAGTCTATATTCCATAACGAACTTCGGTAAAATGAATTTCGGTAATATGTGAAATGTTGATATCCGTTGGCTATCTTTATATATTTAGATTTGGAATAATTTAAATAAAATAATTTAAATAATTTAACTTGTCTATATCTACTATTTCTCTGCCTTAGATTTAGATCGCTTAGATCGGAGAATTGAACAAGTACGTAGAACCACACCTATCCTGCCTGTATGCACCACCTTCCTTGCTGAAAAAAGATTGGTTTTAAGGAGCCCCAGTTTAGACTTAGCGGGAGAGTTACGCCTTTCTTTACCAAAATTAGAACTTGTTCGTGAAAGGAGAAAGTTACATCATAAAGCACTGTGGAATTCCCCAAAAATCTATATAATCCTTCCTTCTTTTTCAAGATATTTTTCTCTTCGGGTTTTCGGACACAGGTGAAAAATCTAGCATGAGCAGTGGGTAACGGTTATTTTTTAATTATGTATTTATTAGATATAGATCAAGTTAAGAATCGTTGTCTCTTCCTTCTTTAATCTTTAATTGAATTGAAAAGGGATCGTCGTGGGATTTAACTACTTAAAAAGTACTAAAAAAGGACTTATTTGCGTCTTTTCGGTGGAAACTCTGTGAATCTTTCGTATTTTGTTGTGTTGTCTTGGGTATTCGGTATATCATTAATATATCGTCACAAAGCTTCTTCCATTCTGTATATTTCGCACTATACGTTTTTATTATACTAACCTTCTCGTAGACCTTAGTTTAGTACTCCTTTTGCTATACTGTCTGGTCTAATTCTATTACCACTAGGAAGAACATTTTATCGACGGATTAAGTCCATGACTTCCAATCATAAAAATAAGAGTTTGCTGGTTTTTGTCAGTCTAATTTATCAGCATAAGAAAAGGATTAGTAAAAGTAAAGGTAGTGGGTTAATATCCTGGCACCACAACTATCCATTTTCGCAAGTTTCTATCTAGGTCGATAATCAATAATGATTGTTATTTGATCTTGTGAATTTGTAGCCGATGGTGATATGCACAGGTCTCTTCGATGCAAGTAAGACTCTTGTTATTATTCAAAAGCTGATTACACCGCTTAATCTCAGACTTTTCTCTTCTCAATCAAATATTCCGAAACGAAATGGTCTTTTTATTGCTTTATCTATGTATTTCTTCTGGGTTTGGACTATTACATACATGATAAAAAGAAACAAATGTTCTCAAGAAGTGGTTTCTCTATCTTCTATGTACTAGAAACTGTAATTACTGTATGTAAAAGATGATTTGGAAATGGGTCTCTACTTGCAAGCAAAAGAAAATAATGACAAATGTATTTCAATCGGTTGCTTTGATTCTAGATTGCCCTAAATGTGGAATAAAATTATAAGAACAAAAAAAAGTTCAGTAGTATTTAGAATATTTTTTTAAGATAGATATTCTTGATTCAATGACCCAAATCCTTCTTTTTCACCCCATGATTCTATATCATTATACCCACTATTCTTCTTTCTTTGCACGTATTTTTGGTAACGGCAGCGTAGTCTCCATAAGGATGTTTTTTAAAACACTCGCCAAATTCTGTATCCCCTGTTTCATTATACATATCACTACCACTAAGGGCATCAAACCTATACTATAACAAAATTATACATTTAAACATAACAAACAAGGAGTTGTCGGATTAATCTCTTTCACATAGCTTTGAGCACCTACAATACCCAAATAAGGTAGAAGTAGTTTGAGCCTTTCCACAATATCCGCACACATTATTAAATGAATTCTTAATAATGAAGACTCCAACCCAAGGTTCTTGGCCCTTTTGACTTATACTTGACCTTTCCGGGATAAATTCTGGCTTTGAATGCTCAAGATTTGTTGTTAGAAATGGATAAATAAAAGTTAGTATACGTTTTTTTGTTTTGATTATCACTAGTTTTCTGATGAGATACTCTTTCATAGACTAAAAAGACTAAATTGTGCTTTTATTGTATACAAACTGGAATAAAAAACCAAAAGTAAAGTAAAAGTTCTTAGTCTTTCATGCATGAAGGGTATTCTACTAGAGCATTGAGTAAGCAATAATAGAAAATCGAAGGCTATATTTACACTTGTTGTCTGTATATTGTCTATATAAATAGGACAAGGGCAAACCCATTACTCTATGCCCACCAGCTATGTCTAGATGATAATTTCTCCAATAACTTCTTGCGGTCTTCTTTCCAAATTTTCTTTCTAATGAGTGAATAATATAGAAGAAAAGCACATACTTCTCTTGGATGATGACAGGAAAAACATAGGTAACAGATGAATAAGAAATAATATAATAAATAATGTATTCAAATAAAGAAGTTGCTTAAAAGCTGTTCGACATAAGTCAAAATGTGTTGTTAAAACTATCAACCATTAATTCCATTTTTAGCCGAAGCCTTCTATTATCTAATCTATTTTCTGGATTAAACAATATAGTCACCACAATTTCCTTTCCCTTATATTACTCTCTTCTTCTAGTAAACAAATAAACAAAACTAATCGTACCCAAGAGATTTCCTGATTAGAAGAGTAGGCCTCTTACGAAATATGTGTGTATAAATTCTAAATGTCTATAATATAATATAATATATGCAGCAAGTATTATAGGCGTACAAACAAGAAAGTAGTTCGGGCTGAGATATCCATCTATCTTATCTAACTAAGATCAAAAAGAGGTTGTTTCCTTACTTGGACAGCAAGTCCTAACTCTTCTATGCTCCAGTATACGCCACAACAAAGAACTATATTTGAATTAAGTAACCCGTTTAAATATTAAATAAAAGCATATTTTGGGTAGAAATAAATCTCCGTGCCTTTCTTGATGAACTAAAGAAAAGAAAGATAGCATTCCGCTTTCAGAGTCGGTATGTGGGATTCTCACTAACTAACTAATGAGGTATTATTGATCAACCGAAGTAGTATGCAGAAAAAAAGAAGTCGCTCTATGCCTATTTCTGGGTTGGACCAACGGGCAAAACAAACTGTTTTCATTTTTTTAATAAATCCCTTACTTTTTTTTGTTTTTCTTTTATCAACGGAAAATTAGAAAAGAAAATTGTTGTGTACTCCTTTTTTCTTCTAAAATCATAATCTGTCTAACTACTAAGGTCAATTGTCCTAGTCTCTATTATTTTGTGTCTTGATGTGCTTGGTATTTGTTCTCGGTTTTCACGTAGTTTAATAAGTTTCCCATTCTGAATGATAGATAATTTGCCATATGTGCCGTAACACAAGGATGGCGCAGGAAAGCTATTTCTCCTTAGATTGAATACTTACTGGACACTCTCCCTCCAACCAAACAAAGATTCTATTAGGAAATACCACTAACTGAGTAAACGGATTCCCCTAAAAAAAAAACGAAAAAGGGGAAAATTCATTGTTTGTTTCTACTACCGTTCATTTACTATTTTCTAATCTAAACTAACCTGAACTCCTACAAATGCAAATAAAATTTCAGTATTATCTCGGACTCCATTATCCACGTAAATCTTGAAGGCTGCTACAAATGCTTTTGTATACACTCTTAAATATTAAATAATAATTCCTAAAAGGGGGTTGTCGTCGGTCACTCAGATACTGAAAAAAAGTAAACCCTCACAGAATAATATAATTAAAACAAGGAAATAAAATAGTCTTTTGTCTAATAGATCTCGTAAGTGATTAGAGCTTTCGCAAAATTAAGGGGAGGAAGTGTCATCAAGTACTTTTAGTTGTGAGAAGGGTAAGAGCAAAGAGATTCCTTCATGAATATAAGAAGTCAATTCTCTCTCGAAGACCAAAGTTTTTAGAGTTTTGGGATTGGTTAAAACATATTTTATAAGTTCTGCAAGTGGTAAATAATTATATAGTAAAAGTACTAGGTTGGGCTGAATTGGATTATTTAAGAAGCGTTCTAGTAAGTAGTTTCGTATACTCCGGTTACTTATTAGGTTATCGCATTGCACCTATTTGTTTGGTCTTGTCAAGCCTATATTTTCGTAGTCCTCTCCTCGACAATAAGGTTCTCCCTAATGAAAGATCTTTCATTTGCGTTTCATCTTTCTATATCTGTATGTATTTGCTTGCAGCATTCAATTGGTGGTTATTTATTTCCTTCTGGAACTCGAAGTCTATGTTGTGCTTGTAGTTATCTTTGGTACTCTGGCATATCCCTTACTATATGAGTAAACCGAAAAGAGGATGATTATAGCTTTCTTTTTTATAGTGTTAGATTGCTTATCAGGTACCGAGTGGGCGTTGTATAGCATATAACGTGGCATAAGCAAGAGGACATAACGGTAGCGAAAAAATGAAAGAGATTCGCACGTAAGGCACAATATAAACTTGGAGATAATACACGAAATATAAAATTATATAGATAACACGCTCTTTTTACTTTTTAGGAGTAACTAATTCTCTTACTCTTCTTCCACTTTTAGTCAATTCTATGTTAAGCGATTTATTCAAATGGTATTGTGTTTCCTCTTGCTCGACCAAACGATAGTAATGGTAGCGCTTTTTTCTTCTAACAATAAATAAGAATTATGCTTCCAACAAAAATAATTTATAACTGAAGTGGCTTAGTAAGTCCAATCATAGCAAGAGAACAAGAAAGAGAGGAGGAATAAGTCATCAATGCACTCTTAGATGGTTGTTGATAACAAGCAGTTGATAACAAGCAAAACAAGCTATTCTTTCATTCAATGCTTTTCTGCGACTAATGGTCTAAATCAGTATTCCGAGAAGTAGCTCATCGTCAAAAACATGCAATGAAAGGTAAAAGTCTCTAGTCATAAAGTAAAAAAGTGAGGTCTTTCCCGAAACAAAGTAGTTCTATACACGAAAAAGCCAGATCGGAAGTTAAAAGCAGTCTTTGGATATGAGAACCATGGAAAGCTAGAAAAGGAAAAATGTTGTCTAAAAGATAAGTAATCCAAAATAGAATTCTCAGTAAATCTAGGACATCGGGTTGGTACTTTTTTAAGGAGAATAGGTGAAATATGAAAGAACATAGTAATAAATTGGTGTATTTTGGTAATTGAGTCATAGCTGAGAAATTCTTCTTCCGACCCGATTAGTAGGGATATAGTAGAAATAGGCCTTCGTACCTAAATGTTGTTATCACGACGATACTTTTACGCTACCATATTATACTTATACTACTAAAAGGATGAAAAATGGCTTAGGACGTATAGGTTGTAAAGCACAAAACAATTCTAAGAATACTAGTTCGTATGAATGAATGTCTCTACTAAAATAAAACTTAAGGCTCAATCAATGAATCGACTCAGATCAAATACAGAGAAATAAAGAGATAAAATATGAGACTCTATCTAAGAGAAGACCCATTCTCGTCGTATCGATGAAAGAGAAAGTAAACCTTGGTTATTGAAGAATATGTAGTATTTAAAGAATAAGCTATAACCTCCTTTGATATTATTATTTTCTTTGCGCGGTATTTTGTCTTCTTGACAACTAGAAACTATAATCCTAGTTTTCATACACAATATACATCAGATTTTAGTAAAGAAAGTAATACAACACAACACTTCAAGTAAAAAGGAAACTCGTATAAGAAATACATCGAATTATATAACATCTATAAATAAAAATAATCTGAGATAGACCATATCGCATAATAGCGCGTATAATATTTATTTTATTGGCTTGGAAAAACCCATTCAAGATAAAAAAAAACGAAGAGTGCTAAATAAAAAAAAGTAGTAAATCTACTAAGAATTTGTGATACATTCCATTTGAGACATCAGTGGGAGTTCTCGGAACTATTTTGCCTTTAATTTAGGACAAGGCAGTCGGCTCTTTGGGGCAAGGATTGTTACATAAGGGTATATTCCTTATTATATTTGCTGAAAAAGTGCTTTTACATTATCTAATAAATGGTATTTTGTACATTGCCTTATAGAGTCTATATCTATAAGTTCTTATAGTTACGTCAACCTTTCTTGTTGATAGTTTTAATCCTTTTTTTACTTACATATATTAGAAAAGTTTTTCTTACTGAATGTTTTTTAAAATTAAATAAAATTAAAAGAGAGAAAATAGGAATGAAGAATATATTATTCCGTAATTTGTCTTTTAGAAGTACCAAGTATTCTTCTAACCAAAGCTGTATGTAATATATCTATGATTGATGAGATAAATAAATAATAATACAGTTCTTTCTACTCTATTTGTGCCGATAAGATGCATGCCTTTTTTTTCTTTTTACTTATGGTATGGGCCTTTTTATCATGTCCGTGAAGTACTATATTTCTATTAGTTTCGCCTATTTACTCTCTTATTCTCTACGTTTTTAGATCTTCTACCTTAGACGCGCGTCTCTATGTACATGTTTCCGGTTTATGTGCTCTCTTTTAGTTAGCCTTCCTGTTGCATGGAAATCTCGAGTATTCTCCTTTTTGTCTTGTTTGTGTATGTATGCCAATAAATGAGATATAATTTTAGAATAATTTTGCCTTTCTATAAATTTCGAGATAATCGGTCAATTAACAAAGCAGTAGATCTATCTTTCTGCTCAACTTTTATTCCTATAAATTAATTAAATCTCCTATAAAATATAGGGCTGTCTTGCTTACCTACTCGAAAAGATACTTAGCTTACATTGATTAATTAAAAAAAAATCTAGTTTTCGTTCAGGCAGGAATTATAGGTATAAACTTTAGACTCAGAAGAGAACAAAAAATAATTCCGACTCTCAGTAAATAATTTGCAAGAATAGACTTAGGAAGGAGAACTAGATAAACCAAATAAACGAGCTCAACTTATCAAAAAAGCTGTCGAAGATGAGATCAAAAATAGAGCAGGAATTTTTCTATATATTTTCTATATAAACAACAAGTCGTAAAAGTTGCCTTTATCTTATTTCTCTTTTATGTAATGTTCCTATAAACTTTTTATTTTATTATGATGATATAAGTAAGCGGAATTCTTTCTTTCAACTTTCTTTCAAGTTAAAGGCTCTTCTACTCCTATATTCAAGTGCAAAATACTATAATTGGATTTATACTAAGCGGAGGATGCTCTCGCTCGAGATAATTTCATGATAATTACCAAAAGTAGAAAGTTGGAAGATTAGATAGAATTACTTGAGTCGTGATTATAGAGTGCCTAATACTCCTTTCTTTGTTTTTTAAGTTACTTGTAATTACTACCAATCAAGCTATCATTTAGTCGTAAGTGGGGTTGACCTGTTACTGCCCTTTTTTTGTTTTGTATAATCTTATCCTTAGAGTTCCTCTTTACTTTGCTTTAAAAATAAGTGCTAATAATTTAATAATAAGAAAGAGGCCTAGGTTGCTGCAATTTTTCAAGTGTATTTCTGCTTTAAGTTCCTTTTCTATTCCAACGCACTGAACTCGGGTTCTCTTCTGCTATTTTGCAACATAAGGTACATCCCAATAAGTTCTTCTTTCTAAATTCTAGCTTTTTCCTCTCTTCCCTACCCAGCAAAAGAGTCGACCTATATTCCAAGTAACAACGAAAATGGTAAATTTTTAGCACACACATATTTTTTGTTACTTTATCTCATTATTTACAATACAAGATCAAGGAATCCAAAAAGCATTTTTCTCAAGAAAGCAAATTACCAATCGGACTCCGGGATGGCTATATGATTCTGCGGGGAGTGTAATTTACTCGATCGAATCTAAGCAATGACTACTTTGTACTTTTTGACTTTCCTTTAATAAATTTTATAGTAAATGAGAAAAATCAGCAGATTTCTGGTAAGTTATTATGTATTATGTGTGGGTGTGAAAGCAATAGAATAGGTGCAAAAGGTCTACAATTGATTGTGTTATTTTTTTGTGGAAATAGTAAATACAGTAAGTATTATTTCGTATGATAAGCCTACTCTCATACCCTACAATTTATTTCCAGAAAAAATTCCATCTTTGATTTTATTGCTTATATTACTTTCACTTTGTATGTGTGCGTGATTACAGTAAGTATATCTTATAATTCACATTTGTTTGTGTCCTAACTCTTTTTTCTTTCGGTGGATGCCTTTATTGTTATTATCCACTTATCCACAAATTAAACCTAGGGATAAAGATTTCCTCTATTAGCTATGGCCAAAGAAGAAGAAGGAGGAGAATCCACTAGAAAATGTTTTACAACAAACAAGTAGATATCACAGAGAAATAAAGAAGAAATTTCGAGCAACCAACGAAAAGTGAAAGATTAAAGAATCCTTTCTTCCAATCTTCCAAGATGCGTATTTAATATATTTTGTATAATTTAGTATATAAATCATCCTGCAACCTTGTTTACACGCACAAATTGCACATAAAAAACCTTATTTGTATTCTTAGTATAGTGGGTCCCTTTTTATATATTATTTATTGGTGTCGAATTCGTTCCTTATCTTACAGATAACAAAAAGTCTTGTTAATTTTTTTGACCTAGTAGTAGATTTTATGAATAGGACTCTATCCTTACTTTACTTTTGGATAAGTGGTTGTATGTAGAATGATTAGACAACTTCCCCTTCTAGAATAAGTTTTTGAATGAACTGGCACGCAACCCAAGCTTTTCAACCACCCACCGAGCTAACGGTACAAGAAGAATATAAATTTAAGTCGTTTTTGACTATTCTATGTAATTTTTACGGAGTTACAACTCTTTTTTTTGTGATTCAAAGTTCAAATCCTTTAAAGACAGAATTTTTTTGTTTCCATTTCCGTCTCCGATCTATCAATCTGACCATGTAGGATATTTTGGATTTCATGCTACGGCACCAGTTTTTCTTTCTCTATTGCTTATTGTTACCTACGACCGTTTGCAATCAATATCATATCCTCTTCTACTCACTCAATGCTGTCTTCTGTTCATCATTTATTTAGTTTATTTAGAATTCTTTTTTTTTACGCTAACTTCCTTTCTCGTCAAGAATGAATAATCTCTTCTACCTGTATTTTTAGTTGGTGGGTTGGTGTAGGAGAACTTCTTGTATTATTATATTATATCAACACGGGTATTCTTTTTCGTACTTTTAATTAAGTTAAGAGTGATCTTTCGCCGAAGTGCTATGTTTTTTGTGTGGCTTTTTTTATTATGCCGTATTGTTCAAGTACGCTATATCTATATATGCTAAGACGCCCTCAACCATTGTGCGGGGAGGATTTTGTTTCTTGTTAGTCATTATAAAATAATAAAGCTATAGTATACTAGATTCTGTGTGTTCGGTTAAGAGCTGTGCCCTCTAAACTATACAACAAAGCGTACTCATAAACTACCAATTGAAAAATAGAAACCAAACAAAACACCTATATATCCATATATATAAGGAGGAATCTTGCCAAACAAAAGAAATTACAATAAAATATTAAATTTCTCGGGTCTATTATTGGGTTGGATTTCGATTATTATCGTTTACTTAATCTTAATCTGGGAATAATCCATTATCCATATGTATTCTTAAGAAAGTCTATTGGTGGATAATTTGAGGAAGAAGAGGCAGCAACTCAGATACTGAAAAAAAGTAAACCCTCACAGAATAATATAA
>JAYMSO010000131.1:0-10636 GCA_036897175.1 Plantago depressa | reverse complement strand
ATGCCCATACTGCATCAAGCCTCTTCAATGTTAGTCAATTTTGCTATTGTTACTTTCATATGTTCCATTTGGCATTAGATTTTAATCTGATTTGAATCTTAACAGGATTATGTCATGGAAGCCCTGTCAACTAAAACAGTTCTACTGGTGACTCATCAAGTTGATTTCCTTCCTGCATTTGATTCTGTTTTGGTGAGTGAATGCTCCAAGCTTGTTAATATGCCGGTTTTGTACAACTAACCACTTATCTGATATAAAAATATTTGTGATATGCCTATTCTTGGAACAGTTGATGTCCGATGGGAAAATTTTGAATGCGGCTCCTTATCCTCAGTTGCTGGCCTCAAGCCAAGAGTTTAGGGATCTCGTTAACGCACACAAAGAAACTGCAGGTTCCGAGAGGCTTTCAGAGGTAAATGCTCCAGGGAGGTCTTCTAAAGAGATACGGAAGACTTATACAGAGAAGACTGATGTTAATCCATCTGGGGGCGATCAGTTGATAAGAAAAGAAGAGAGAGAAGTTGGTGACACTGGATTTAAGCCCTATAGTCTGTACCTAAAGCAGAATAGAGGTTTTCTCATTTTCTCTGTGGCTGCCGTTTGTCATCTTACATTTGCACTAGGTACTGTTGTACAGAATTCCTGGATGGCTGCTAATGTGGACGATCCAAATGTTGACACGTTGAGACTGATTGTAGTCTATTTAATCATTGGACTTGCATCAACATCATTTTTGGGCATGAGGACCTTGATGACTGTCGTTATGGGAATGCGAGCATCAACCGCATTGTTTTCACAGCTACTAGTTTCCTTATTTCGTGCACCAATGTCATTTTATGACTCAACCCCTCTGGGAAGAATATTGAGCCGGGTATATATTTCGTACTTGTTTTACAAATTCGCAATTCAAATATACTGTCGAAACTGACTTAGTTGCTACATATCTATGCAGGTCTCATCTGATTTGAGTATTGTTGATCTAGATGTTCCCTTCAACTTGATCTTCACAGTTGGATCAACCACAAACTGTTACTTAAACCTTCTAGTATTAGCTGCTGTGACATGGCAAGTTTTGTTTGTCTCCATTCCGATGATCTTACTGGCTATTCATTTACAGAGGTACTACTTTTCCTCTGCAAAAGAGTTGATGCGGATCAATGGAACCACAAAATCTTTCATAGCAAACCATCTTTCTGAATCGTTGGGTGGATCTATGACCATAAGAGCCTTTAAAGAAGAGGATCGTTTCTTTGCGAAGACTCTTGAGCTAATTGACACAAATGCCAGTCCCTTCTTCCACTATTTTTCAGCAAATGAGTGGTTGATACAGAGGCTGGAAACCCTTAGTGCATTCGTTCTTTCGTTTGCAGGCCTCTGCATGGTTTTACTACCTCCTGGCACGTTCAGCTCGGGTACATAAAGCATATTAGTCACATTTATTTATTCATAATCTTACGAAATAAACTAAATTAAGAATTTCCCTCCATTTCCTACAGGATTCATTGGAATGGCTTTGTCTTATGGTCTCTCACTGAACATGTCCTTAGTGTTTTCCATCAACAACCAGTGCATGTTGGCGAACTATATTATTTCAGTTGAACGGCTTGATCAGTATATGCACATACCGAGTGAGGCACCTGAAGTGATAGAGGATAACCGTGCCCCAGCCAACTGGCCTACTGAGGGTAAAGTAGACATTCAAGATTTGGAGGTAAACTCTCTTTGAACTAGCTTCCCATTTAGAACGTATATTTCTGTATTACATACTGAACCAGTTGTAATTGTCTAACAGATCAGATATAGACCGGATGCACCACTTGTATTACGTGGGATTAGTTGCACGTTTGAAGGAGGTCACAAGATTGGCATTGTTGGCCGTACTGGTAGCGGCAAGACTACTCTTATTGGTGCATTGTTTCGTTTGGTAGAGCCAACAGGTGGGAAAATCGTGGTTGATGGAATTGATATCTCAACGATTGGACTTCATGATTTGAGATCCCGTATCGGGATTATACCTCAGGATCCTACTCTATTTACTGGAACTGTTAGGTATAATTTGGATCCATTGAGCCAACATACTGATCAGGAAATATGGGAGGTAATATTTTGCTGCTGTTTCTGAAACTATGGATAATAATGATTCCACTAGGAAGATCTCGTTGTGATAATCTCACTTATTTTTGTCGAAATGTTAAGGTTCTCGGGAAGTGTCAGCTTAAAGATACTGTTCAAGAGAAAACAGAGGGATTAGACTCAGCTGGTGAGTTTTCGATGTTTTCTACTGAATGTAATTTTAAGCCTGTAATTTTTATATTCTCAGCTTTTCATATTTAGGAGCTGTTATTTTAAGCCTATTAAATTATGGAAAGTTTGAAATGTTTATTTTCTTGAAAAAAAATGTACTTTTATGAGTTGCAGTTCTGCAATTGCTTATACTTTTGTTTAGCTGTACCTGTTTTCAGCTATATCTGCAATCCTCCAAATTCAAATCAAGTCAATTTTACCTTTTAACAGTTGTAGAAGATGGATCGAATTGGAGCATGGGGCAACGGCAACTGTTTTGTTTAGGCCGTGCTTTGTTAAGGAGAAGCAAGATTTTGGTACTTGATGAAGCAACTGCGTCCATTGACAATGCAACAGACATGATCTTGCAGAAAACTATCAGAACGGAATTTGCAGCATGTACGGTGATCACAGTGGCACACAGAATACCAACCGTAATGGACTGCACAATGGTTCTAGCCATTAGTGATGGTGAGTACTTGATACTAAATGCGTTTGTTTAAATGCTACTTTTGCTCTGGTTCGACTTTATATTTGTTTCTTGAACAAGGAAACTGGTGGAGTTTGACGAACCAATGGAACTAATGGAGAGGGAGGATTCGTTGTTTGGACAGCTCGTCAAGGAATACTGGTCTCATAATCAGTCTGCATAATTGGAGAATACCAAACAAACTGGGTGTCTAATACTATGGGAAAAAACTGCTTCAGATGAAAGTGAAGTACTTCATTACCATACTTGAGAGAAATTAGAAATATGACAACTGATGTAGTACTGTTGTAGCTTCAGGCATGTGAAAAGAAGTTATTTTTGTACGAATTGGATCGATACATTTTATTTATCTAGAGGCAACGATTACTGGCTTTAAGTTTGAGTTCTGTTTTTTTCTGCTGCATTCATGACATCTGCTGCAAGAACACTGCAGAGATGCTCAATGAACTTATCTGATGACTTGTTCGAATCGTAGAACATCTTCCGTGTCTGCAGAATTGCAGGCTTTAGAATCCAGTAGCATGAAGTCCCAGAATTATAAAAATAAAAATAAAAAAAAGAAAGAAAGAAGGAAAATGTGAATGTAAAGTGGCTAAAATAAAATTGTGGTTTTCTTTTTTTCCATCTTTGAGTATACGAACAATTAAACAACACGTTGAGATGTCTGTGTATGTAGTTCGTAATAAAATTTGTGGTTTTCTTTTCTGTTGGCCTGTTCTGCTACTGGAGACATTTCTCTTAAACTGCAGTTCTTCATTGCTTCGTGGCCATGAAATGTTCTCAGATCTTTAGTCTGTCATGTTATGTTTCCATATCGACATGATCCTTTACGGAGGAGAAACACTGATTATAAAACGCAACAGTACAAAAATAAAGCCCAAATCCAGTAGAAGAGGAGTAATGCACATAGACATTGCTATCTCAACTAATCTTACAAAGATCGAAATTACATTGCATAAATTCATGACGACAAAATCATGATAGAATAATTTATCAGAATTACATACCACAGAATTCAACAGAAATTACATGAGCACTTAAATATCTTGTTCAACGAGATGCAAGCAACGAAGAAACAAAATTACACAAGCTCGTCTCTGCATCTACGGACAGGTTTTTTATTTCCTACTCTTCATGTACCTGCATCAATCAGCAGCAATGTCACAAAAAAAGTATACATAAAGTAGTTCAGCATAACAAAATCCCGGAAACAGTTGTATCATAGAAAATATACCTGATGAGCCTTGTCCAGGATAAAGTTACCATGACATAGAGCCAATCTCCGATATTATTCAAGTCGAGAAATAGGCATTTCTTCATGATCAACAAAGGACCGACAACAACCCAAAACCCAACAATGTAGCCCAGTATGGCTGAAATGAAATATTCCTCAACCAGAGATTGAATCAAATTGTGTCCCTCATGATCATAAGATGATTTAGTGCGGGGGTCGTCTTCCATGCAATTTGGCAAAGGGTCTCCGCATAAGTTGTTATTCCCAGCATATGAAGATGCGTCGAAACTCTGTAACTGAGTACTCTTTGGAATTTTTCCTGACAAATTATTGTTTGACAAATCTAGAGTACCCAAAAAGTTGAGTTCTGCAAAACTGGCTGGAATCTCACCTGACAGTTTGTTTCCAGACAGATCAAGAGATTCTAACCTTTTCATTGAACCAATCTCTGAAATTATGTTTCCACTCAAATGATTTCGTGATAGATTCAAAGAAGCTAATCCAACCAAACGGGAAATTTCCAGGGGAATGTTTCCCACTAGGTTATTGCTTGAAAGATCTATGAGTTTGAGAAGTCCCAATATGTTCTTGTATTGCGACTCTTGCCTTTTCCACCGAACTATAGCATTGTTAACATAGATATCATTGTTAATAGCATCACCTGGATCGTCGATTTCTAGCCACACGCTTGAGACATCAGTTGACCCATTGTTCTGAACCATGGAAGTTAAATTTTGAAAACATCGAGGAATTCTTCCTGATATATTATTCTGTGATAGGTCTAGGACTTGAATCTGCGAGAGGCGACAAATTTCTGGAGGTATGTTTCCATATAAATTATTCTGACCAAGGATGAGGAATATAAGATTAGTAAGCGACCCCATCCAGGTTGGGACGTTTCCTGTTAATGCATTTCTTCCACAATCAATCAACTCTAGAAGTTCACAACCCCTCAACTCAGAGGGCAACTCTCCAGTAAAATTATTGTTACGCAATATCAAAGTTTGGAGGTTTTTGAGAGATCCTAGACTGGATGGTATAGTACCATCAAATTTATTTTCCGCCAAATTGAGAACAACCAAATTGGCCATATTCTCAGAACAGTTGGAAAGGTCTCCTGAAAGCTGATTATTTGAAAGGTCAAGTAATTGCAGTGCACCATAACGGACTCTGAACATAGACTGAATCGTGCCGCTGAACATGTTGTGGGAGAGATCTAATTTAAAAGAATCGGGATTAAATAATGGTAACGGGCCTGAGAAGTTATTGAAGCTAATATCTATTTCAAGTGTTGAAGCCAGTCTGGACAAATCAGGAATCAAGCCAGTAATACTGTTGTGAGAGAGGTTTAAGTAACGAAATTCATCAGGATGATTCCAAAACCAACTAGGGACTTCGCCTGATATGCCAGCAGAAGAGAGATCAAGGTGTGTGAACTCAGTTTGATTTTGAAGCCATGGTGGGAAATGAGGCCCCATGTTGCAATCTGCTAGTACTATCCAAATCAATTGAGAAGGCGGAATCCAGTGGGGAGTGAAGTTCAAATCTAGTGAATTGAAAGACAAATCAAGATATTTCAAGTCTTGGAGGAATGTAAAATGAGCATCAGAGATTGTTCCCTCTAAAGAATTTTGAGAAACAACTAGATTGTTAAGTCTGGAAAGTTGGCCAATGCTTGTAGGAAGCTGACCTTTTAGATTGTTATGACTGAGGTTTAAAGTGATCAGTGAAGGAAATGCTTTCAGGTCTGGAATTGGTCCCTCAAATTGATTGTGAGATAGCGTGACATAATATAAGAGAGTGAGATTAGAGAGCCATGAAAGTGGTCCGCCAAATTGATTACGCGACAAATCAAGTGTGTGCAACAAAGTGAGATTAGAGAGCCATGAAAGTGGTCCGCCTAATTGATTAGATGACAAGTCGAGGCTATCCAACAAAATGAGATTAGAAAGACAAGAGAGGTCCTTGGATGTAAGACTATTTGTAGAAAGATCAAGTCCCCTCAAGCTGGTTAGGTTTCCGAGCTGATACAACACCAGAGAAATTATTATTATTGAGATACAGTTTTTCTAGTTTCTTAAATGAACCCATGAACTCAGGGATGTTACTCCTGCCAAAATCCATATTATGCAAGTACAACATATTTAAATGATGCAACTCAATCAAGGTCGGGCTAATCTCACCTGTTAATCCGGCTAGCTCGAGGCCAATTACATGACCATTACTGTTGTTGCAACTCACACCACCCCAATTGCAGCATTCTGTGTTGTCTGTTGCGCTTCCCCACGTCGATAGATCGGTCAGAAAAGCATACGGATTGATATCAGGAGGTGCAAGGCCTTTCTTGAGAGTGAGAAGAGCTTTCCTCTCATTGTCTTTGCACCTGATTGTCACTTGTTGATCTACAGCTGCTGCTCCTGAACAAGTAAGAAGAAAATCATGTCGAATGCACAGCAAACAAAAGACTTGCATGAACTTCAACAGCTTAGTAACACTAGTACTAGCAGTTCCTTCAGTATCCAACATCATTTTTCTTTTCTTGTTGCAATGTTGAAAGAGTAAGAAATTATTTGAATTGTGTATGGACGCTTCACTCACTGTTCTTGTGGTCTATAAATAAGCAATAAGAGGCGATTACTAAAAGCCCCACCCAATATATATCCACTTTAGACGATTGACTGACTTTGAGGTCAAAAAGCTCATTAATCAAAGCCATAGGGGCCTAGGGGCTGAAGAAAGATCGTTTCTTTAACAACCACAAAAAACTCAAAACAACAAAATGATAGCAATAAAAACAATTAAAGAAAGATCAACCAACACAGAAAATTCAAATAGAGACTTACCAGGCCAGCAGATTTGGGACGAAAAATAAGCACCTATCAACTACATTTTGGTTGGATTTTGCCCGTATTTCCTTTGCCATTTGCATAAACAACAAGCTTCTCATGATCTGCGATAAAAACAATAATGAAAAACCGATAAAAGCTGCAAACAACAACTTCGTGGACTTGAAAACACTAAAATCGCATAAAATCATCAACATTTAACCTGGAACACATAAGGAAAATAAGAAGAGAAAGATAAAGGAAAGAGTTGAAAAAAATGCTGAAAAGAAACATATAGGTCCAATTTCTATAAAAACCCACATGTAAAGCTGGCAACTCAGATCCGCACTAATTGGACTAAAATGGAATTTAGAAGGATTTCTGCAGACTGTATAACAGAGCATATTTGCTCTGTCACATGAAAGTTGTCCATTTTTGTCATTTTTTAACGATAATTAATGGGCAGATGTAATATTAAGGTGTATGGGGTTCAGGCTGCATGCATTCAGTCCTATGTGCTCACTTGTGTTGCCTAAAAGAAATTGTGTTGCTACTGGGGTGATTGGGGTTCTGGCTGCCTTCATTCCGTAGACGACCTTTTCAAATAATTAAATTTTGCTTTGCACATTAAAAGTTTCTTGGAGAGTTGTTTAAGAGTCTCTACTAAGTTTAAACTCCAGTTCCCTTTTGACTTCATAACACCATATCTACCTCGTCGTGTGTCTGCTTGACTATTAATCCTTAAGTAATGGCTAAGTGCTCTGACTAGGTCTTATGAGCTATTTATCAGCTTTTCGTGTGGTGTGGATTATTTGCAACCTTTTCTTGGCTATATTTGTTTAAAATAGAGGGCTTGATGTAAGTGTTATCTACTTTGTTAAGACGACATCCCACTAGAAGTCGGTTCCAGTTGAGTTCTCTTTGTTGTATTTGAGAGTCGGTCTTTTTTCCTTTACTATTTTTGAGTGAAAGAGTTGTTCTTTAGGGGGAGGATTTAGTGCTTAGTGGTTATTTTGAACTTATTGTCTCCAATCGAGTTTAGAAAATCTTAGTTCCCAAAAATCTTTTCTGAATGTTTGTCATTGGTTTTTGGTTGTGCCTCAAAGTTTTCTTTATAGCCGTTGGATTGAAGTGTGTAAATTCCATGACATCCCCTCATCACTATCACTCTTATTTTTTTCTCTAAAACTTTTGACTCCTTACTGATTTCAAGAGCTTTCCTCTCATTGTATCTGCACTTAATCGTCAGAGCATGTTCATCTGGAGCTTCCCCTGAAGTAAATAGAAAAATGTTTTCACTGCACAGAGAAACAAACATGATCGTCATCAGTTTTAAGATCAGCCTCATGATTCCTCTGGATATTTTTGCTCAAGAATTTTAGTGGTAGAAGAGTTGAAGTACTAAAAAGAGATGTTTGAAGTTTCTGTTCCTCAATGGTATTTATAAAGGCTGGCTAATATAGGTTCAAAGTAAGAAATTGAGATTGATGAAGATAATAGAGATAGTTGGGTTCTTAGCAGCTAAACCACATATTACTTTGAGGTCAACTAGAGCAATGGCTTGACTCGAGAGAATGACTCATGGAGCAGAAAAACCAAGCAAAACAATGAGACAAGAATGAATGAAATCACTGACAAAAATTGTAGTGAAGTCACAAAACTGCACCTTTAAAGGGAATCGTCCCCACAGAGGGGCGAATACGTATTTAAGCTAACTATGTCTCCAGTCACACTCAATCCCTTCATATTTTCTTATATTTATTGTCTTTTTTGTCAAATAATCCTACTTAAATTTATATTTTAGCACGTAGGATAAGTAAATTTCACTTTTATGAAATACTACTGCCCCCATAGAAATATTCTTTTGTTATTCTGTAAGAACTAGATTTATCTTCACAAGATGCCATAATTAGTGCTCAAAAGACTTGTCTTTGTATGCTGGGTTGTATTTTTTATACTATGTTGCATGTTCGGTAAGTTAGATTCTCATTGATCTTTTAAGACAATATGTTTCTCTGTTCTTGGATTTTCAAACTAACAGTTTTTCTAGTTAACACTTAACACTGTCTGGTCTGAGTATATATATACTTTTTTTCCAAGTTATCACAATGCAGTCACTTAAAAAAACATATTACAATCTACAGGATGAGCAAAGCGAGCTGCAAAACACTGCCATATGTGACCCGGAGTCAGCTTCTGCGCTAAAGATTATTACCTAAAAGTCATTGAGGATATCAAAAAAGTAAGAACTTTTCGTCACGTTGGCAGGATTTCATAGGTTTCATGCGTTGCTGATATAGTATATATATATATGTTGATTACAGAACCAAACTCAATCTGCTGTGAAGGGGAAGCTGTAGAAATTGTCGCTAGAAAGGTCCAAACGTGGTGAATTAATGATGATCTGTACAGACTATCCTCTAATCTCGTATGGTACCCATACACTCCCATACTGATTGGAAAACTCATATTCTGCAGTGAAGACGTAATAGCAAAAATACAACATGACTTTTATAAGTCATCAATGAGACACGAACAGATGACGACTGAAATCAGTGGACCGAACGGCAAGTTAATATTGATCTGTACAGACTATCATGGTCACTCTCAAAGTCAAGTAAACCACACACCTTTGATTGCATTGAACTTGGATCCTCATGCCTAGAGGCAAGTTGATGATGTGAATCGAAAATTAGTTCGTAATAAAAAATTTGCTTGCAGAGTTACTTAAAATGTAGTGCAGTAGATAATTTGATATCAAGAATATTTTGTTCTATGGAGCAAAGGAATTATATAGCATCTGGTTTCGATAAATCAACTGCGGAATGAATATGAGGGATTGCAGTAGTACATTTCTCTGTAACAGTTGTACATCCCATTTACAAAACTGTTACTTCGGGATGTTAGTTGTTCAGTTGGCATTAGAAGATGTACATCAGTTCATTTGTTAGCTAGCTGCTGCTATTTTTAAGAATTAAACAGGGCAAGTCAGTTTCTTCTTCCAAATCCTTCTGGATAAATCGACGGGCAGACGAATTGTATTGAGGACGAAGCGCGATTTGAGCAGCTACAGGATAAGATAGAATGCAGTCCACAAGACCTTCTAAAGTCGAAAGCAGAATTTGTCATAGACAGTCTGCATAGTACAAACCAAAACAGAACAAATTAATATTCTAAGAAAACTCATAAAAAGCAAGCATAACCGAAAACATAGTTGGGAAGATAATCATAACTCGAAAGTATTCAATGGAAGGAACCCTGTGCAAAAGCTTGTAAAAATAAAAAATAAAAAGACCCAAACCTGTAATAGCAGTTGAATGATGATAACCAGCTAAAAACTTGGTACGTTCCTTTGGAATTCACAGAACCCGAACATGAACCTGAAGTTGTCATTGTAAATCAGAACCTACCCTTAATTAAACAATTAAGTATTTCACATAGCTATTGAAGTGTTCAGTAGTGGGAGTTCAACATAAATGACTGATACAGACAGTAACAGACACGATATGCAACGATGAAGATCAAAAGAAATTTCAAAAAATCATGTGTTTAGATCTAACATGCATAATGCACCTTCTTCATATCAATATCAAACATGATCAAAGTTGGAAGCCAGATGTTTACGTGCCCATACTGATCATAGAATTCAATTGTTTTTAAAGAAGTGCTTATAAAGATCAGGAAAAAAAACCAAACCTGTTGAAAAGTTGGTGAATCTCCCCTTCACTAATTTCAACGATACAATCAGGAGTCATGGAGTGCAAATCCTGAACATGAAATGAAATAGTCATCAATCATTGGCAC
>JAYMSO010000130.1:0-10638 GCA_036897175.1 Plantago depressa | reverse complement strand
ATGGATATTTTCTGTTTCGTTTAGAGGCGCTCCGTTGTGTTGATTGATTACATAAATAAAAAGAAGTCAGATGTGGCTGCAACTTGCTGATTTCATCAGACGGTACAGAGTCAGTCTACAGTTTGCTTAGTTTTGGAATTTATTCATCATATTATATAGGCTCAGCTTTTTATTTGCTTGCTACTTATATAGATTTATATTGCCACACAAGAGTTGATTACATTATTTGGGTCTATTTCTTACCATTACTGTATTTTGATATATTTTATTTTCATTTCCCAACAACGAGCACAACAACGAGATCGACCGTACATAGTTAATTTAAAATACACTGATTAATTTGATTTGGAAAATATGGATGATTTTAATCAAAATGTCTACACTGTTAACATTTATTTACCAAAAACACCAATGTTCTTAACTAAACAGCTTAAATACTAAGTTTGTGTTTGATAGTCTCTTTCAATATTTATATAACCGATGTTCAACTGATTATGTTTGTCATGAGACTTTAAAAGAGTTTTTTTAATAGACCTTTAACAGATAAATGGTAACGTGAGTATACGAGTGAAATAGTGACTTAACAAACCACCAACATATTATGTTCGTCCAGAAATCCTATATGCAGCCTGCAATGCCATCTTAAGAACACCAAGTCCTGCACTGTAAAACAGATTCTGGGGTCAGAATATACAAGAACTATAGTCCGGACAACTCCTTGATTAGATAGGGTATTAGTGAATCTGGTGGTCTATTAAAAACTTCAAACCAACAGTACACTTACCTTCCAGCGCCAGCCACAACTATCTTTTGTTTTGCAAAATCAGTCAATGGGCGTCCCTGTGCTCTAACAGTTCCAAGGAGCCCGGCCAATGCCACGCCAGCTGTTCCCTGTGGAGATTAATATAAGCAAAAGGATATCAGCAAGGAGGACACAAGAGCCTCTTCAATCTACAATTCATAAAGTTTTTCTAACCCAAGTTACCTGTATGTCATCATTAAACATGCAAAACCGATTACGATATCGTTCTAGTGTTTCAAATGCCCACTTCATCTGGAAATCCTCAAACTGAAAACATTGTTGCCGCCATTAGAATTTATAGTGTCAGAATTGATTATCAAAATCAATATGTACTTGTTTCAGAATGAAAAACCACCTGCACAATAGCTTTTGGCCAACGTGCATGAACAGCTTCCATGAATTCATCAACAATCTCTAAATACTCTTCACCTTCCAGCCTAGGTTGTCTAAGTCCTAAATCTGTTGAACCACAATCATGTCAGAGAGCAGTTCTTAACACAACTGAAATGTGCATACGTTTGAAGAACCTAGTTCTCATGTCTCTTTTACCAAGATTTATAGCACAAATTAGAAACTAAAATGTATCTCTGAGGCGTAAGTTCAAGTAAGATTATGCATATGCACATATGTAGGAGATTATGTACAAGGTTTTATAAACATAAGTTGGAACACTGAAGACATACATAATTTTGGAAGTGATCAGTTGATAGAAGTCTGCATTACATTGCAAAAGGAAAAGTAAGCAAAGCTTTAAAAGAGTCAACTTACAAAGGTGATCTTCAAGAAGCTTCTGATTGTTGGTACCAACATCAAGCATCACTGGCAAAATCTGTTGGAATATAAGCAATCCATACATTCAAAGAAAATGAAGCATCATGCTCCAAAATAGAATGTTAATCTACACACTATTGACATATACAATTACAACCGAATCACACGAATCACCTAGCTATGGTTTCGAAGCCAAGTAACATCTAATGACGGTTATCCTGTAGCTGGTCATTCGACCAGACTACTAAAACAATTGATAGCTAAAAACACCTGCCGCACATCAATAAACTGCATGTTCAAAAAATAACTAAATTCTTACTAAACATTTCATAGATCAGCCACTAACTATATAGGTATACATTTGATTACAACACTACATACTTTATCAGGTGTTGAATCATGTTTCAAAGAACTATATTTTGCTTTTCAAAACTCTTCTTGGCAAAACAAAGATAATCCAACTTGAAGTAAAATTCCAACCAATGCCGAACAACAGTTAAAAAAGAACAGGGGATCTGTACTATTTTTATCATTCAAGTCTGGGGTCTCGGCATCAAACAAAATATGTGCCATGGTTGTAAATATGAAAAGAGAAGAGCTGCACATACTCTTTGTGGGTTGATGCCAGCAGCTGCAACATACATGTCAAGTTTTCCAATTGGAATGCCTATCCCTTGAACACCAAGATCACCAAGACCAAGAATGCGACTGCCATCTGTCAGCACAATCATGTCAACCTACAAGAGAGATACAAAGCGTCAGTCACAAACATATATCACCTTCAAACATCAAACTTGTGATCCCATATGAAATAATTGCTTCTGCAACTAATGAAAAAGTGAGAAGTACAGAAGATATAATTAGCGCCATCGGATCATTAATGACTATATCTATCAGGAAACAAAGTGAAGGGGAAAAAAAGAAGAGTAAACACACTCCTGGCATATTAAAATACAATTAAACAAGGAAATGATGACTAGGACAATCACACGCTCATCATCTTCCCAAGTGTGTTCAGAGAGGCTCCCCAACAAGTGGAGTAAAGACATGAATCTTTCGAGAATAAAATCCAAGTACAAAAGTTTGGAAAGGTAATTGACATCTCAACCTTTAAGCTTTTGTATTATTCTTTATCCATATCAATGGGAAAATATTTAGTTATAAATTGTTACTTTTCTGCGAACAAATATTCTGTGTTGAACATCATTTAGTACTAGAAAGAAAGTGATATGATGGCCTTGATATTAAGAATGAAAATAACTGACCGTAACTAGAAAATTGACTAATAAATTATACCTCTTGAGCTGGCCAATTATAGATCATAGACATCATCTCCCCCTTATCTTTTGCACTGAAATACATTCCTCGTGGACGCCTAAATAAGCCCGAATAGTTTTGGCAGACCAATCCCACTGTTGGAGTATAAATTATTGGGGCAAAATTTTTGATGTTGTCAATGAGCACCTAAAAAGCAGGTGAAGCATCACTAAAGATGATACAGATCAAACACATGTTTAGTCTTACTCCAAGTCAAGTCAAAAGACTTACTCGATAATACAATGTTTCGTTTCTGTCATGCAGTCTATTCAAAATTCTCCATTTGGCAAGGGATGTGCCCTTCGTGTGTTGACCTTCAGTATTTTTCTCGAGGGAGCTATATGAATTCACTAGCAAGAGAACAAGCATTAACAGTCAAATCTTAGAGCCCTTTCTCAGCAGCAAAAAATGTCACAGAGACTACCATAGGAGAAAATTGGATATTAAACGTCTTGTTGCTTTGTGGAATGCCGTTGATTTATAATAGTTATTACTGCTAGATCGTGTAGACGGAAAAAATTACTTGATGCAATTTCTTGCTTGATCAAGGTACTTATAGGAGTGCGGCTATTTTATAGAGATTACAAATACTAAATGTTGCATTATGCAAACTTGCATAAGAAAAGTAGATAACGCTTCATAAAATTCAATGACTTTTCGAGTCGAAGGATATACAAGAAGTCAAGAACTGCACATTTTCGCAAACCAAGATGCTCATTGCTCAAGGCAAATCTCTTCTCGGTGGATTTACTATTTTTTATCAAGACAAGAAATTTCTTTCAAGCATGCATATTTAACATTTTCTGGGAGGGAATGCAGGGTAAAACAGAGAAACTAACGGACTTACTGAAGCGAGCATACTGCTGTTCAAATGATATCACACGAGGTGGCAGCAGACCACGGAGTCCCAGCCTGTCTCTCTCGGACAAAGGGAAGCCAGTATCCTGCATTTCCAGAATTTCATTATTTACAGTACCATTCACTCTTCACAATAAATTAGCCCAAGGATGCAGAATCTCATCGAATACGAGACCTTGTTTTCAATTTACTCCCGAATCCTATATATGTATGGAACATTCACCTCAGTCATTCTTCCACATGTACGATTTTCGAACGAAATCACTACTTTTCTAACATATCCATAATAAAATTCAATTTTAATGAATAGTAGTATAAGATTCTACTACAGTCACTCATAATCCTCTTACCGACACTCAATTTAATAAACAAACTCCATCCACCACCAAATAATAACAAATCAATAAGTGATAACAGTATAACACAAGCAAATTAGATCTCAATCTCCATCTGAAACAGTATCCATTGAAATCAACACATAATCCGAGATAAACAAACACAGTCTGAGAAGCAGACCTTATTAAACCACGGATCATGAAGAATATCTGTACCACGCTTGTGCACAATCGACGGCAAAGGAATCGCCGTGGACATCCGTCGCTGCGATTGGCGGAGACTCGTCGACGCCGCAGATCGCGCAACTCTCCACATTATGAATCTTCCTTGAACAATTGAACCAGAAAAACGATTTAAACTCAAAAGCTGTGTTTTCTTTGTTAAATAGTCAATGAAGCTCGACCAATGTCAATTATACACAACAACAATCAATATGGAGTATAGAGTATATATACTGTATGTAAGTAGGAAGTCAGATTTTCCGCGTATTTGTGACGAAGGTAAGTTTCCATTTTGAAGCATGAGGAATAATATTTTACCTCTTTATTCGAGTCGCAGAAAAGGATCGATCGTCTTCTAAACAAGGGAAGGGAAGGGAAGGGAATGACTCAGTCAGCTCAGCACAATGATAGTGAGGACAACACGAGTTTGACTCAGCTGCCCACTAAAATACGGGCAGGTGGAATTTGCCAGGAATAGCAGACCGAGAATTTCAATTGTACCCCTCAAAGAATACTTACTAGTTCAACTTTATGCGACAACAGTCTTATTATTATCTTCTTTTTTTCATTTATCACGTATCTACTATATGCGATTAATCCAGTCGAGCAATGTCGGATCCATTTTGAGGGGTGACTCTCTCAGCAATGTTATTTACCTCCACAAGGCTCGAACGGAACCTTGTTTAAGTGAAACTAAGCCACCTTACCACTGGAACGTAATTTTAAGTATAAACATTATACTTATAAGTTGGTTCCACGTGCATGGTACGTAGGATAAAGTGTAGTTGCATGATAATTGATCATTCAAAGGTTTTAATTTTTCCCAATAGGAGTGCTGACACAAAATATGAAGTTCAAGTTCAAAGCTTAAAAACAAACCGTTGGTTGTTCCGAGAGCGAAAAGGATGGGGAACACAAGAAAGATGATGACGACGAAGGAAAACCTGATCCAGAACCAGATACAGAAGCTGATGATAAAGCACAGTCTTGAAGTATTGTTGATGATCAGAATTTTCCAGTTTCATAAGCATATCATGAACTTCCGTTTCTCCGTCTTTCACTGATTTTGAATTATTGGCAAGGTAGGAGTATTTGATGTTGTAATTCCATGATATAACTTCTTTGAAGTTTGTAATCAAGTAGCACATGTACTTTTTGAAGACTACAAAAGGAGCACTCACACCTAAGATTTAAGTAGTATATACATACCTTGTTGATACAAAAAACCATTGGTGAATGCATAGATACAGTTATTGAAAGGGAACATTTGTTTTGGTTAGTATTACTTGATGATTTTGCATAAATACATAAGAAGATTTAGTTAGTAATGTATGTTTGAGACTTGAAAGCTTTTATGTTGCATATAAATTATCTGGTTTTGATGTTAGACATTTTACTAATGTTAGATTTTGCTGCAGCCAGGACAGAGTCCAGAAATATGAATATTTCAGTAAACCTTAATACTAAAAGCCATATGTTGAACTAGTAACTTCTATTAGTAGAAATATTGTTATACCGTCACATCCAGATACTACCTTATAGACTGTGATCTATTGACCAAAGCAGAGTTCCATCCAAAATTTTATGGTTTCCTTGAGTAAACTTAAAGGACTATGAAACACTAGATCCTGCGAGTTCAACCTGTGCTGCAGCTTCATTGATTGCATCGATGATATCCAACTTTCCTCGATTGACGGCCTCGTCCACAGGAGTTCTCTCGTGGCTGATCATTGTTCAATATAATAATTAATAGCTGTACATGCTGGGGGTACTAAAACAAACTAGATTTCCTAATTTTAAACAAAGAACGCAAGCAAGGAGTTGGTTGGTGACTGACCTATTCAGTAATGAAAGATTGGCTCCAGCAATGATGAGATGCTTGACAACCTGCATAAGATGATTAAAGATGAGATGGCATTTCATTGCAGAGTACAAGGTAATGAAGTTGATACCTCAATGTGGCCATTGAGACAAGCCCAATGTAGAGGCGTGTTTCTCTCCGTATTACAAGCATTAACATCCTGTCCCGGGAAAAATATGGCCAGTCAAAAGTCAAGAAACTAGCATACACATACAAAAACCATTTACCTAGAGGAAAAGGCATGCAAACAAAATAAACGGATGCAAATTGCAAAGAGAATGATATAGAAATCTGTGACATGTAATTAACATTCATCATACATTATATAATTGCATAGTCTGTTTTCTCAGGCACGTAAAATTTCTGTGAAGTAGTTGAGTACATTCTCAAATCGAGCTCATACCGAAGAAAAACTGACACTTGTTTTCAAATGGCCGGTAAATTTTGCCTTAGGGGTAGATTATACTATGCCTGGCCACTAAGAAATCAGAGTTGGATGGGCTTAACTCTCTCTTCAAGAGACTAAAACTACATGAGCAGAAGATATTGATGCTGAGCAGACTTGAACTCAGTGAGATACAATTAGAGATATACTCCTTTTCAGTTTTATGGGCTCGTCAAGTAGGATATTCATATTCAGACTTCTTTTCAGTTCAGTAATTTTCCCCGGCTTGCAAATCTGCCTACTTGCAAACCCATGAGTGCACAATAATTCTATTCTATCATAGTGATACGAAAGTCAGATATGGTTAATACTAATTCTACCGGGGTTAGCCTGCTTGGCATTTGTTCATTTCTATAGTACCTGAGCTTCTCTGATTAAAAGGTTAATTAGACGAAATTGAGTGAAGCGGATGCTGTTTTTCCATGGGTGTTTCCTCTATGAAATTTGTATCTCAATGGAATGTTTTTGTTTTTGTTTGAGATTGGATGATTACTATGGTGAGATGATGGCATTTAGTTCTGCTGCATGGTACTTTATGTGTGCATACGTAGTGTTTTGACAAACGAGAGCCTTAAATTAATCTGTGGTGAATGACTCTACCTCTGTTGTTTGTAGAGATCCTGAGAGCCTGACAAGTTTCAAGACAACAATTAGTTATAAATGGTAAGCTGGTTTATGAATTCATTGAATTGGACTTTAATTATTGGGAGAAATGGTTAGAACAGTAAACATGATTGTTAATTTTGCTGAAGAACTTGAGTGCTTATATGATTTCCTATGGGTTTCAGTCGGCTCTTTTCAATTTCCATTCTTTCCTGACGGTGGTGTTGTTAGGCATTTGTGCCTGCACGTACGTGAAGATGCAATTTCCGGCAGTACTTGAAAGTAGGACTGGGTAAGATTATTGTTCTTACGGTTTTGTAGTTGTGCATACCAGCTATTCGGCACTTAAATTATTATGTTGGCATTTGCCAAAGGACATGGGTTGGTGTTGCCTAACGTGGAAGATTAGTTATTTATTTGACCATTGGAGATGGTTGACTGCTGGTATTCAGTGATTTTAATTGATATGATCATCATCGTCATCATCAAAAGTGTAGTTTATATAAATGGTAGATACATTTAGAGTTGGTATTTGTCCAGCACGCTGAAGTTTTTCATGTTATATTCAGATTTAGCGGTTCACATATTCCGACATGGTAACGAGCATGATTAGCATGCTGTGTATGAGTTTACGCTGGTCAATCAATTACTGGTAGCTGTAGCAGTAAGTACGGCACCTGTTATCAGATACATAATGCATTTGTACTTGCTATTACATCTATCATGTCGTACATGAGATGGATATGCATCATTTATCTACAGTCGTGCCATGTTTCTGTGTTCTTGTGTTCATCTGCTCAATGAGTTACTAATGTCTATGTGAAACTGCAGGTTCCGTGGTGTCTTCTGGAAAGCTGCTAGAATAGGTATTCTTTAGTTGATGACTTGTGCACATGATCTACCCCATCATTACATTTTGTTCTATAATCTGCACTTTGGTCTTATAGTCAACGTAATTAACTAGAGCCTCTATATACCAGAATCATACGCTTCAAAATTTCTGAACATTGTCTCCTTTCAACTGGCTTTTCCTTTTTCTTTCCGGAGTCAATAATTGTCTGCGTCCATGTGAAATCCTTTTGTCATTTGTTTGTAATTCTCTGTAAAATGACTTTCCAAGTCGTAGTCCTAGACTACTTTAAGCTTTAGTTATAAACCCAATCAATTTTTTTGAAAGTCCACGTGTTATGTCACTTGCTCAAGCTGACTGGTTTAACATTTAATGGAACAGGCGAGAGACTTAGCCCTTGGGTGTCTGCCGGATGCTTTATGATGGGGGTCTCGATAATCTTCTTTTGAATTGGAATTTAACTGTTGAGCTCCAAAGGGATGTTAATTTTGTAGTTATGATGTACCCTGCCCTGTAGCCAAAAATTGTAGAACATGGAAACAGCATGAGCTATTGTTGATGATGACTATCCGCACTAGCTACCTGCAAATTCACCTACCATCGGAAGATAATTTGTGTATTATTTGAATGGAGGAAAAGTTGCATTATTTGTGGCAACTCTTGTAACCTTTTGTTTGTTTATTTTGCATCGAATGTACTTTTGTGCTCTTCGAACAACTGAACAAGCATGAATGGTAAAGTTGAGACCTTTTGAGATCAAATTCTATGAATGTGGCTTGTTTCTAGTTTTGAAGCGTACAGATTCATTCATTCTTATTTGGATTCAATCTCATCCTTTTTCTAGTTTTTACCCACTTAAGTTTACATCAAGGACAACAAATTGCACAAAAGATTTGAAAGTGCAAGCAGTGCAATGAGACTTGAATTGCAATGCGGAATTACACTAATCAAATAATAATCAAGCCGAATTGTTTAACCAGGAGAAAAATGATCTGTCAGTATCAGTATACGCTTCTATATATCATGCACAACTAAGGATTCATCATTCATCGACTGGAACTTACAGAACTTTTAAACTTAGTAAGTTCCACCTCTGTGTTTGCAGAAAGCAGAAAACAGCTAAAAAGAGATATCTAGGACAATATTTATGTCTTTAACCACCATGCTGAAGAATTTTACAACCCCATAACAATTGATGGAATGAGTCAAGACATGAGCCTATTTTCTCTCCAATACACCCAATTTTTCACAGCAATTAACAATCCTTCATTACCTCAGAGTAATGGGATCTCCAAACACGTGTCCATTGTTCATCGGCTCATTAATTAGAAATCCAAACTTTTCCATCCATTTCAGAGGAGTTAACATAGAATTCCTATTAATGGTCTGAGACAATGAGAAAACTGACATGCCGATCTCAATAGCTGTGTAGTTACATAGAGCCAGATGCTTACATTGAGTTGCATAATTCTGAAAAGGTTATTGAGATTATAAGAAACTGATTTAAAAGAAATCATGGCTTCGTTCACAGGAACATTGGACAAATGCAAGGCCTGTGACAAGACTGTTTATTTCATTGATTTGTTGTCTGCTGATGGAGCAACTTATCACAAATACTGCTTCAAATGCAGTCATTGCAAAGGAACTCTCGTGGTATGTTCGCCTGCGATTTGTGATTTCCCATCTTAATATTATGCAGTACTCTTCCTCCAGATTATCATTTACCCATCAACTTAAATGTCATTATGCACCAATACAATAGATTTACTGAATATCCGTTTCTATAAATGTTAATCAAGTATTGAGATCATCAAGATCGTATATTTGATGATGTCTCTCATTTCGAGTTCTGCGCCTTTTATATAATTTGGTTATGATGTCTATGGAATGTATCATGGCAGATGAGCAATTACTCATCAATGGATGGAATTCTGTACTGCAAGCCCCACTTTGAACAACTCTTCAAGGAGTCGGGAAATTTCAGCAAGAATTTTCAAACTAGTAAATTGTTTCAAACTTCATCAACTTTCTATACAATTGTCATTTTTGGAATATTACATGCAATTTCTTGTGTTTGCTGACTATGTTTATGGTTTTCCTTGTTTAACCTGTGCAGTAAAGCATGAGAGGGATAATTCACTGGTATGTATCTTATGTTTACATGCCACAAAAGATTAGTTGAATTCATTCACCTCGCTTAAACAATTTGTTTTTTTTTTAAATTATGGTTTGAACTTTTAAATCGAATATATTTCCAAAAAATCCTAATTTGCTGCTATCTCATATGGTCGAGACTCAAGATACATGTCGGTTTTGATTAGCTTGTGAATTTGATAAGCCATCTCAGGTAGACATGTACTAGCTTATTAAAAAAAAAAGCTACATTATTTTATATTCCATATTTATAATATTAGCTACGTTACAGGACACCTATATTAAGTGTATAAAACTGCATACAGTAGCTTTTAAAATAATTCATCTAATAATCACATTATTGGTATTCACCGAATAGACTTAGATTCAACTCATGAATAAATCCAGCTAAATAGAAACAGAGGAAGCAGAAGGCAGTAT
>JAYMSO010000129.1:0-10643 GCA_036897175.1 Plantago depressa | reverse complement strand
AGTTCAAATTTCACAACGATGGTGATCATAATTCTTCTGCAGATCTCTATGAGATAGAAGAATCGGTTTCTGCTTTGTGGATTCGGCCTAGAGTTGTTCGAGCCTATCGAACATAATAAGTTCTGTATGTTTCTTTCTGGCATGTCATGTGTTCAGTTGCCTTTGCTTTTCTAACTTTCTATGTACCGGAGCATACGTATTTTTCTCTGTCATTCTGTTTGTTTTGTTTTTACTACAATTTTACCAGAGTTTCAATAAAACGATGCTTCTGCTAGTACTTTAGGATCTTTGCAACGTGCATTGATCTGATGCTGAAGATGTTCGGTTCTGCTTCATGAGATGATTACCTGGCAACTAGATAATTTACCTGCAAATTACTTACATTTTCTACCTCTTCGTCACATTGATGCTTCTGCAAAGTGTTAGGCAGCAGGGAATTCAAACGAGTAGCTACGTTAGAATTAGATAGATGAATTTGCAAAATGTAATGTATGTACTATTCTTTGTGCAGTTTCAACATCTGTCAAACCCAATTTGCCTTATATGTACGAACGAGAGCCTAGTGAATCGATATATTCTCATAGATAACTAACGCTTAACGCACTCTCTTGTTCTTGCATGAATGAAAAACTCATCAACAAACAAAATCTAAAAGTCTACTGAGTTTCCATTGTTGACATTGGAATTAGCCCTCATGTTCTTGAAAGTTTACAAATGGCTTGCTTTGTATAGCTTACGACGTGCTCTCTGAGTACACAGAAAGAAACTAACGAACACGATCGGAAATAACACTCAGATTGTAACACAATCAGGCATAATCCATTGGACCATATGGCTCAAACAGTTCTTTAATCATGCCATTTTTCCTTCTGGGATTCCATCCCATATCCTTGCACAGCTGATCATTGTACCAGATCTGCACTGCACCCAAGCATGATCGGATATTGTATTCTCCCAGTGAACGGTTCCTGTACTTTTCCCATTGTAAAACATCGTTTTCCATTTCTTTAATGTTCGGTAGTTGGAAGCTTCCCTCAAGAAGCTCTGCTACCCACCGGCATGCCAGCTCGTCAGTGTATAGATTCGCTAAACTTTCTAAGAAGCCGATAAATGCTAGTTGTGGAATCCGAGGGTGAATACATTCCCTGTCAATGCCGAAAAAGATACATAATCTTGTTCTGTAATTTTATCTCAAAGGGTGAGGACTTATGCTGATAGTTCCTTTAAATTTACCTGTAGAGTGGAAGTTTGTGCATTAGGTCTTGGAAAACAGGTGAATCGAAAGTAGCTTTCAGCTTGTCTTCGGTTTTAAAACCGGTAGCAAGAATCATCTCATCAATTTCCACAGTTTCATCACCGTTGATTAAAACACCTTCACCGGAAAAACTGAAGCTTTGTGCTTTCTTGAGTATGATACTTCCTTCCTCAACCCGATCGAAGAAACCCTCAGGTACAGAAGGGATTGCACAAGAACTTAGTTCTTCAAAGAAACTGTGTTTTGGCACCATGCCATGTTTCACAAGATTCAGCTTCTTTGTTATGTGGCTTTCCACAAATTTGGAAACCACCCATTTCTGTCAAAGTTGTGAAGAGTAGAATGCTAGTTTAGAGGTTAGAGTCACTGAATGAACACAAAAAGAAACTGTTCCTTTAAGGCCGTTATCGAGATTACCAGAGGTGAAAGGAACGTCGCAAGAAGGCTTAGAAGAAGACCTTGACCTGGCTTACGAACAAAGAGCTCCGAGAACCGGTTCTGGTACAGATATGCTAAGGATATTACTCCCCATGGCTTGAAATCAGGCACAATCCAATGTTTTGCCCTGTATATCAGAGTACACGGATGCTTCGTGCCTGCAAAATCGCAACAAATAGTTTTATAAGTCATAACGGTCAGATGTTAATCGAGGCTGAAGCTCTAAACTGCCTGTTCACAAATGATTCTTATTATTTGAAAATTACCGTTCGCGGTTGAGCACTCCATTGCAATATCCATAGCTGATTTCTGGAATCCGACAACAGCCACTCGCTTTCCTTCGATAAATTCAGCAGCACTTGTGTGATCCATATCAGAGTATTCCATGGAGTGTATTACCTGTCCTTGGAACGCCTCAGGACCTTTACCTGGAGGGAACTCGGGTATATTTGGGAAACCGCTATACATTCCAGAACACATGATAACAAAATCGACTTCACATTCCTGCGTTTCCATGAGTTGCAAGTTTAAAACCCGAATTTATTAGTTAAGCTGCAGTTCTTGATTCTGAGAAATGCACTTCTTCGAAATAGATCCATTAGACTGGAAAGTCGGACATGATTGTTTAGATGCTATGGATATTAAATTTATTAGAGGGTGTACCAGTCGTTACACGGATGATTGGAACACTGACCTGTACAGCTAGGCTTCGCGTGTCCTGAACAGTGACGTTCCATTTCCCTTTTGGACCGAAAGGTTCACCAGTGCCACCCCACAATGTCCAATACTCCATCTCGGCTTCAGAAGGGCCGTCATACCTGAGGCTAAGGACTTTCTGATTAAGCCTGATGTGGTTCAGCAAGTTAAAGTGATCCGCGTAAGACCGGAGATATTCAAGAACTTGTTCCTGTGTTGGAAAATCTTGGGTAACAGAATCTGACCAAGGAAAATCTGAGAACTGAAAAAGCTGTTTGGGTGACTGGAGCTTGGTAGTCTGTATGGTTTTAGTCCACACTCCACCAATTTGATCCTTGGATTCGAAAACAACGGGAGTTAATCCCTTTGCTACGATGTATTTACAGGCGAGCAAGCCACTGATTCCGGCACCAATAATCGCAATTTTCCCTGTCATTCTTCAGTTCTTGTGAAGAATGAGTACTGGGAATTTGGTTTATCAAACTTTTGAAAGATGTGATCATCTCATAGTCACAGTCATGTTTATTACTATGTCATTTGTTGGCCAGATTAACAAAATGTTCTTCTGCAGGCTGATAAGTACTTGTCACTTTAATGAGTTGAAGTGGATGTGTTTGTCTCCATATGTGACATAAGATTGCAGGTTCATTGAATTAGATGAATGTTGTCCCATAGTGATTGTATGTTGTATCACGTAACTTTAAAGAACAACTTCGTCAATTTTTTACGTTAGTTCTAATCCAGAGAGATAAAATCGGGTAAAACATTATGATCCTCCATGCCAGAGTAAAATCAGTTTTACTGATTAGAACCCGTTTTAGTCATTTTTCTTTTTCATTTTCTTTCATCAACAAAACAATGTAAATCTAGATTTTTCAGATGTTACGGGCGTAACCAATGATACACCATCCCACATGAGAAGTAACCACCATACAGGATCCCATACATCCTATTCCTATTAGAGGGTGTAACCACTTAGCATCTATAAAAAGATAAATCTATTATAGCTCCATTTTTCAGCAATTCAAATTCATAAATTTAGTTCATCGATTAGTGTTGACAATTTCTACTAACATGGCATAGCTTACGGTTTCCTTTTTGCAAGATTCAAACAAAGTTTAAGACAAAACTCATCATTCACCTACCAAGGTTTACCATATATTGGATTTTAATGATTATGTATTTATTTTATCACATGTCCACATGTTTTCTTTGTTGCGTGCCAGAAATTCAGGTATTTGGTGAGTTTGAATTTTTAACAGGCTTTGATATTTCAGATTTGTACAACCAAACATGATATTTCGAGAAGATGTTTTCCAAATACCATTAGAAAACACCACAAATCAAACGACCCAATAGTATATATCTACCTAGTCAAATTTTTGTAAAATTCATGTCGCCTAAAGTAGCTTGCCTATTGCTACAGTGAAGGAGAAAGTTTATTATTATGTATTGGAAGGGCTAGGATGCTGACACGTCAAGATATTATGTGGAGGAAAAAGATGTTGAAGGCAGTTGCAACAGAGATTTCTACTCTATTCTGGCTAAATCCGTGGAGTATATATATTGATTCTCATTCTCATTTTCTTCCTGTAAACACTCAATCGTAAAGTAGAGAGGTTAGACAGAGCTTCAGATTGCGGTTATTTGCGATAACCATTGTGAGATTGCGGTTATTTGCGATCACCATTGTAATCTGTATTCTCTTCTTTGTTAGTGAAACCTTGATCGATCTCCCGTGCAATAGTGTGTCAATTGTGTGATTGTTTTGCTCGTTGTGTTGATCTTTCTTAGGTGAAATTGGGGATTTCGATTGATTCGAAGTTGATTGTCGTATATTTGCGGAACATGACAGGACCTGATGAAGAACATGAACTTCTTGTGGAACGGAAAGACTCATATGATCCTGAAACAGAAGAAGGAACTAAACGAATCTGTTCGAGCAAGAGTGGCGATTGCATAGTGTTTGTAAACACCTGCAAATCCTCCACAAACAGTACCACAATCACCAAAAGAACATGTTTTCTCTGGAATTCGTCTCTCCGCCTCAAACTACACCTTCCCAAACCCGAGAAAATCTTCCAGAATCACCGCCTCAAGTGTATACTCGCACGATACGAACCACCAGCATCAAGTATGCACAGTCTCAGATTCCACAATGCCTTCCCCTACACGGTCTGCTTCTTTTACCGCGGCCCTACACGTTGTATGTTGTGGCACCCTGGCCTTACAGATTGGGGCCTTCGTGAGCTTCCTCGGTGGCAGCGTATCTTATGTGATGTGGTTCAGTTGGAGTCTAACAATGCGTTTTGTCGTATACATCTGTTCGGCAGCTTGTGTGTTGCTAATCGAATGGTGATACAATCACCTAATAGATCGCCTACGTATGTGATCAGAAGGTTGGTGCAAGTCATCGATAGTCACCAGGACGAGGATGGCTTGTTTCTAGTGGAACGGAGATTCCAGTGTCCGTGGGAGGTGTGGAAGGTGGACTTGTTGCGACGGAGTTTTGATCCTGTGATGGATGGTGTGTCAGTTTTCGTAAGCGGGTGTCACTCAGCTGCAAGATATCCAATGCCAGATTACTCAAAGTTTAAACTCCTGGAAGGTAGACGGGCGAATTTTGTATGCTATACTGAGGATAGCGATAACGAGAACTTTTATGTGTTTTGGCTGGATGATCTGAGTTTGTCCATCTTCAGGAACCAACCTGATTCGGGGTTTCCTGTTTGGTTCCCACAACTGAAAGCTCCAGGGAAGAACTGGCTGGCTTTCGTTGAGGATGACGGAGAACAAGAACAAGAAGATATGATGAGGGTTCATCATCAACAGTTGTCAAACAGAAGAAAGGTTGATCATGAACCAGTGCTGGATCAGGTTCCGGCAGAGCTTCCGTGGTGTATTTCAAAGTATTTTTTCGATAAAAATCTTGTAAGGTACTACTGGAGTTTTCGTCGTGTATGTAGGAACTGGAGAGAAATAGCACCACCGATCTGCTGGAAACCTACATGGGAACGTCCTGATCAAACCTTTCCCTGGCTCATGTTTTCGGATTCGTTTATTGATCCAGCCAACAACATTAGATATTATTACCAAAACAGCAGCAGCCAAAGTAACACCAAGATCCAATACTCCAAGAATGGGTGGCTTCTTGTCACTGAGGGTACGCGTACTATATATTTGTTTGAACCTTTCAGTAAAGCCAAGATCAATCTTCCTAGCCTTTTTACAGCCACAGAGCATATAAAACATGATAGCTACTTGCTACTGCATTTCTTGAATTTTAGGAGATATATTCCCATAATCCGGAACACATTTGCCCGATGAAGTTTTAGAACCGGTAAATTTCAACTACAATGAAAAAGGATGCCTATGAAATTCACTGATATGTTATAAACTTTTAAAAAAAGGCATTACCACATTAAGAAATTTAATTTATTGTGACTCATAAATTTTAAAATTCTTTATAAGTCACAAAAATGAAATAAAAGAATACCTTAGAACAGAAAAGGTAAAAAATACGACTTTTAATTTTGAATCGTAATTTTAAAATTACGACTCTTAGTTTGTTGTGCTTCAACCCAAAATACGACACACTCTTTTACAACTTGCATCTCTAATTAAGACTTGTATTTTCAAGTTACAACTTTTATTTGCATGATACGACTCTTTTTAAAAGTCGAATTAGATTAAGTTTATTGTAGTGCCAGTATCTCGTATACGATAAATTTCGTGAAACAATCGGTACATGTCTCATGTCTTGAGAGAAAATAAAGGAAATAAACTATCTAGTGGCCGCTAAAATATTTCTCGGCAAATTTCTTCGGCCGGTGCAACTTGATGGATTATGTTGTAGTGAAATTTATGAAATTAGTTGTATTTTAGCCAATATATATTTTCAATGTTATTTTTTATATGTTGACGGTATATATAGTTTTTATTAAATTTCATATAACTTTATCAGCAAAAATCCGAAAAATATTTTGAACATATATTTGAATTCATCGTGACAAGACGAATCCATAGACACCAATCTTGAATACTATTATTAATTAAATAAATTATCTTATTGTTGTGCTTCAACCCAAAATACGACACACTCTCTTCGAACTTCTTATATTCAACTCTCTTGGATATGGGAGTTGAGGAGGGAATAATGCAATGCTTCTTAAATGCGCGAGTGTTATATGTAGAAAAAGTTTGGGGACAACCTTCCGTGAATCCCAAAATCTCGTCTCCATTGTGCTTTCTTATGACATGGCACCTATGGGGGCTCCGGTCACGCCCCTTCGATCCATGGCCTTTGTTCAGTGCACGGTCCTTCAAATTCGTTAGCATGTGCTTGTCCATAGGAGGATAGGTGTCCTTCCATATGCTCTAAGACCGCCAGTAGGCTAGGACAATTGAGACGGTCCTTACAATTGAGAAGATCCTCGATTGATTAAGTCTTGATCTTCTTATTCAAGGGTGATTTTCGTTCATGAAGATCTCGCATAGTATACCATCACTGTATATAGACGGTACCTCAAGCCCACTCTGCATCACCGAATCTTTTTCCCCACGAATTTATCAGTTTAATACAGACTAATAAATCTTAATCTCCTGAATCTGATCCTACAATATTAACTGTCAACAATTTATCTGTTTAAAAACGCTATACCTCAAAGGCCACTCTGCATCACCGAATCTTTTTCCCCACAAATTTATCATCAGTTCACTACAGACCAATATTTTACGCACAAGCTTAAGAAAACATACTTCCAAAAATCTAGGACACTCACCATAACACCACAACATCATTCTCCTAAAAGGCCTAACTACTACCAATCATTTCAGCAACCACAAACACAAATTCCACTACAACCAATTCAACATCATACCGATTCCTCTCTATCTTCATCAGCAAGAAACATCAAAAACTCAAACAAGTTTACAAGTTAAAACAATCTAACGCCGAAAACTCAACACTACACTGATTCCTCTCTATCTTCGTCCGCAGAAACATCAAAAACTCAAACAAACTCAACAATCTAACACCGAAAACTCAACACCACACCCATTCCTCTCTACCTTCGTCAGCAAGAAACATCAAACAAACATAAAACAATCAAACACCGAAAACTCGACAACAAAACAGCACAAGCTAGAGCAAGCAATTAACAAAATAAATGCTCCATCACGTCATACCATAGCTGACTAGGGTTTGGTCGTCCTTCAAGATCCGACCTTTGTAAATCAGCCGCTGCTGCTCAGCCGGTACATCGCAGTTCTGCGCGAGCAAGGCCTTGAAATCAGCGACCGTCGATTCGAGCGGCGTATTGACGGAGAATTTGGCGCCGTTCGAGCAGCGGATGTTTACATTGACACCGCCTGTAGCACTTGCCTCACCTTCAGCGCCCATCGATGAACTGTGTGGAGCAGCAAATTAAGCAGATCTAACCTAGAAATTGTGGAATTGGGGTGAATTTGGAATCGAGAAAGTGAGGAGAGAGAGAGAGAGATCGATGAAATAGCGAAGAACTCCGAGACTTTCGTCTATGTATGTATACTTGGAGATATGGGAATGGATAAATTATTTACTATTTATCTATTTACCATTCATTAGGAAAAAAAAAAGGGTAAAAAAAGAATCCTGATATGATTGTCTCTTGCACAAGGCAACGAATTGTGATTTGTGTAGCGGATTATTAGATGCGAACCGAACACCTTCTTACAACTCGAACACTCGAACACATTGCCCGAATCCTGCTCGTAACGATCACCGAACCCCCGTTCCACGTGATCAAACCCCGGTTCGACGTTGTCAGGCGAGTTTGCAAGCAAAAGAAGAATGCTGGCCACTTCATGATCCTCCTGGGTCAGAACGGAGTAGTTAACAGACGAAGACGGATAGTTTTCGATATCGAATTTGGAATAACCGTACTCGGGAGGAGGATTAATGCCTCGCCATTTACGTTCGGGGTGGCACCTCATGTGGCCGAACAGGGCCTTCCAGGACCAGAATTTCTTGCCGCATTCCGTACATGGTCGAGTGATTTTCGGGGCGGAAGGGTCCGGTATTCGAACGGGTTTCGAGATGTTACCGGTGATGATTTTCAGAGTGCGTGGTTTCTTTCGGGGTTTCGTCGGGAAATTGGTGTTTATGAGAGGGTAATTTGGGGTGTGATTGTTGTTGTTGTTGGGGTTAAGGTTGTCGAATGGTACAATGTCCATTGTTGTGTGTATAATTGTGTTATTGTCTGAGAGAGGATTTGCAGTAATTTCGGTTCAGTTGGAAGGAGAAAGTGAAGAAAGAGTGGAAATAGTGAAGGAGTGGAGAAATGTAGTGTGGGAAAGAAAGGCGGTTATCTTTAAAAAAGAAAAAAAAAGAAAGGAGGTTATGTTCTTGAACGGATAGAGAAAAGACAGAGAGTACCGAATAACTACCAAGTCGTTCATGTGTCAAGTTATGAATGAGGGAATTAACGAGTCGAATTGAGATTTAATGAGTATTCGATAATGACTAATCCTCCATAAGGTGGATGAGATGAGACCGAATTCGATTTTAAACTCATTTCTTTAACAATTTGAATCGAGCTTGAATCTAGTTGAGATTAAACATAGATTAAATAGATTAAATTGTGTTATACTCGACTCGATTCGACTCGTAATTTTTTTTGATGTGTAATACTTGTTCTTTTCATTTAAAAAATTATTAATTTCAGTTCAGTTCATATCAATTGTTAAAACAAAAAGAGCTCATCCTATTTGAGGCATTGGGAGTTTGTGACTTGGAGTGGGGCTTAACACCAAGTGTAACTTGTGTACAATAAACCGAGGATTATGGAAGTTAGTTGTACGTGGTTTCTTTTTCAAATACACTACACGCAGCTAGCTGAATTTAGACTAGTTAGTTGGTTTACTAGCAGGTCGTGGGTTACTCTTGTTGAAAATACAACATACTAGTAACTAGGAGCAAGACAAATTAGATTAGTTTTTCATGAAATTTTAAGTTGGAATATCACAGATGGGAAATATAGCAGCTTCCCATTTCAATTTTCTTCAACTATTCACAGTATAAGCTAATTCCTGGCTAGGTGCCTCCTCAAACACTGAACATTACCAACGAACAAAAAGTCAGGAGGCTATATACTCAGGAGCAATTACACGACAAAAGACTACCAGTACAATTAAATTAAAGATCTCAATAACAGGTAGACCGTAGATCATTCCCATACTCTTATCTTATGAATGATTGGGGTTAGAGTCTTTAGATGCATACCTTACCATTATAACTTTATATACCTATCCTAAACATTATTTTTATTTGTTCAAATTTGGAACCAGGCCGAGTTCCAAATGGGTCCTCCTTGGCTCCTTCATTTGAACCTGTTCAAGAACCAATGAAATGTTACGAGTTCAAACGATCAAGGTTTCGATAAGGATTAATGAGTTGGAACCTACCATTTAGGATTCCATTATACATTAGTCCACAGATGGCAGATCCCCTAAGATCCTGCCCATTTTGCTCTAAGTGGAACCATTATAATTTTAGGATTAGTTTTTTCCTTTCTATATAGACAAAAAGAAATGGAAAATTTCTCAAATAATACACATCAAGAGTAGCTGGATAGGTCAATCGTTCTAATCCATCATTACACGATCTTGATATTCGGATGTTGCATCTGTAATTAAATTAGAGTTCAAAGTTAAAGAAGATTATCATCACTTTCCATGTCCATTATAATAACTAATTTCCATGTCCATTATAATAACTAACTATGCTTAAATATGTCTTCATACATATCTAAAATTGAAATTCACACATGTACATTTTATATATTAGTAACAATAACATAATTGGCCGCCCATATATTAGATGTACTCCCTTTAACTTACACATATATGTAAAACCGTTAAATCTTTAATTATTGGAGTGCAATTATTTTCAAAACGAGAAAAAAGTATGTATATATATGTGTGTGTGTGAATATACTCTACTATATATACGGACATATCCCACTCTCAGACCATTTTAACATTAATTAATGGGTCTAATGTTATATAGGTCTGTATCGAATGCTAGATGGTTTCGTCATTCGTGCAAGTTCGAGTTCAGACCCACTCGAGGACTCATGAAAAATTGCAAGTCCATTAGGATCTTACTGAGTCGAGTCGAGTCGAGTCAAGCATTGGCTTAATGAATTTCAAGCCTGCTTGTGATCGGCTCGTGATCGTCGAGCTTTTCATGATCGAGCTCGTTTTCAGTTGACTA
>JAYMSO010000128.1:0-10680 GCA_036897175.1 Plantago depressa | reverse complement strand
TCATAAAGCCAGGAGGAGGATTGTATAATGTCTGGCTTGGCTCCTGAATCTTTATCTCATAGGTCCGTCTTAGCTCAGCAATGTCCAACGCCTGAAGAGTTGATGAACATGTCGGGATAATACCATCGTCATTCGGCTCGGCATCAGGTTGTAACGGACCGATTGACACAACCCGGTCCATCTTGTACTCAGTGCAGTCTTCTTCGCCTTTTTGGAAGTCTTTATCTTCTTCAGCGGTCGGGTAAAATCCCCTTTTGAAACTAACACCAAGGCTCGAGACGGATCTTCAGGAGCAGTCTCTGCTTCTTCCTGCTCACCGGCCACAGCCTGCTCCTCGGCCTCATCTTTGTCGGAACCAGTTATATCAACGTCTTTGTCCGGCTCTTCTTCATCTCCACTGGCCCCACTAATACTGGTCTGGTTCACGGACTTATTACCTCCGCCGGCACCATCAACTTCATCTTCGGACACCGACTCAGATGAACTTCCATCAGAAGAAGAAGACGAGTCTCCCTCTGGCGGATCATTCTCCACCGGCGTCTCTTCGGATTGCATTTCGGCGTCCGCCTCCAATACTCTTCGATTATCTGGATTCCGAATTCTAACCGGGGATGTGCATGATTCAGGTTGTCCGCGAACCAACCATCTTGACCATTTGCAGAAGTGGCATTCTGTATGAACGATACGAGAAAGCTGCTCAATAGACTACCTATGCCCAGGATACTGAGGTACATTGCAAGACCAATACTTTTCAGATCACAGGGGATTTGATCGTAGAAGAATTCCTGAAGACCAATCATTGTGAAAACATCCGAGACTCCAGAAAGAACATATTGCGGTGCCAACCACAATGCGCTCATTGGAACCATGGCATTCGGCATGTCTCCTAGACCATATTCCATCGCAGTTGTTAGACGCTTCCTCTCAATAATTGCTGCATAGATTATGGAAACCAAAGACAAAAACAACCCAATTCCGATTCTTTGAAGCATTGATATGCCAGCAGGCTTCTTGGTAATAGCTCTAGCAATGGGTACGAAAACTCTGTCATAGAGTGGAACGCAAATGATAAGAGAAACGGTGATGTAATACTGCTGAAGTGAAGCAGCTGGTATTTGGAAGGAATTGACATAACGATCCATTGTTGCGGCTTGCTTGGTGAAAAGAGTTGAAGGCTGTGCATATACAACGGAGTATCCCAAAACTGTGCACCATATTGGGACTAGCCTAAGAATCGACTTGGCGTCTTCAACATCAGTAATACTGCAAAATCTCCCATCTTCCAATAAACCATCATGTGCAATCAATGCCTTGTCAAGAAACCTATTGCATATGAAAAGAAGATCATCAGTAAAATTGATCACAATGTTGGGGTGTTGCGAAAAGGATAGCAAAGCAATCAGATTTGTAAGAAACTTACATGAATTGAGTGTTTTCCTTGGGGAGAATAGCACAAGCTTCCTCATCATCAGATAGCTCAACTGTGGCAACCCGCCAGTTTTTCGCAGCTTTCACGAAAACTCGATTAATTCTCACAAACGGATTCTGCCCATCTTTGTTAACACGAAACCGGTATGTTGGAGTTCCAGCCAAGAACACAATCAATGTCACACACATGACAACTGCAGGGATTCCGAACCCGAGTTCCCAACCTAGATTCTCTTGAATGTATGTCAGACACAAGAGAGGCACCAAAATACCTCCAGAAGAAAAGCAATACCACCAATTAAAGAAGGAACTTTTCGCTTTGTTTTCCTTTTCGTCTTTTTCATCAAATTGGTCAGCTCCGAAAGCTTGAACACAAGGCGTATGGCCTCCTTGCGCTAATGCGACCAAGTAGAGGGAAAAGAAGAAGAATAAGACTTGTAGCTGATCAGGTGAAGAAGATGTGGAAAGGTTGAATGAGTTGAATGAAGCTGATAGAGACAAGAACGCCAGACCCTGTAAAAAGAACAACATAATTAGCTCTACATCTTGATTTCAAAGGAGATGAATCAAGTTCAGCTCTTGCTATCACATACTTAATTTACAAACTGAGTAATTCTTGAACCAATCTCAGGTGAAACTTATTTTATAAAAGACAGAGAAATTTCCAGGATTAAGGCTTAAATAAGATACTATTGTAACTTTCAATTATCATATTTTCTTGCGTTAGCAAATAATTATAATCTCTCGGAAATGCATTTTACTCGCGGCACATTAGGTAGTTGTGCTCGAAAGTCATCACATTTTAGCATAGCGCCCAAAGCACCCGCTGATCCACCCATCAATAAAGCCTATATCAAGAAACAAATTCCTCATGTAAGACTAAAGTGTGTCATAATTTTACTAACCAGCGTAAATAAGAATGATAATTTTATTCTCATACATTCTCCGCGCCTTCCATTCCTTTCTTCTTGATTTCCTCTATAACGTAGTTGAAGATGCGAGCTCCTCTAAAATGAAGGTTAGTTGTCTGCAAATAGTGATGGCAAGTTTTCTAGTTAATATAAGAAAACATTAATATATTAAAACTCATGGATAAAGGAGAACCATTGCAAAAATCACCAGTTTACTAGTTAAAATGTCACTTTTTAACTTGAAACATTAGTTAGAATTGCAAGTATTGAAATATTAGAAGTATATTTAATTGCACCTACCTTATTAACCTCTTCCACATCCGCAGTATAAGAAGCACCGTCACAGTATCTTACAAACACTTTATTCCAATTGTAAAAATCTGAATTTTAACACAAATGAAGGCAAAGTTATTTAGAATTTAAGTTCAAATATAGCATGGATTATGCAAGTTTTAGCGAGAGATTAATGTAGCTTAATTACTTGGATTAGTCTCCATTGATGGGCTTAATATTCCCTGGAAATCAACTGTCCTTGACATGTTATTGGAGCTTCCTAATGTCATGTTGTATACTCTATATAAACACTGCTCTGTGGAATAACACCAAGCACCACCCTATTACAAATTTAAATTTAATCAATATATATTCGAGTTAAAAGAAATATAACTTTAAAAAAAAAGTGGATTGGATCTATACATAATATTTTGCGGATCAGATCCAACCGTATTAGATTGGATATGGATCAAATCCGCTGTCCGCATATCGGATGCACAAGATTATATATCTGGCCTATCTTTAAGTAGAAGGCTAACCTCCAGCACAACCATCCAGTTTTGAGCTCCCTCTCCAACACCTGGAAGGTAGTGGTAAGCCGGTGGAGTCCCATCCAAGCAAACTTCAAAAATTTATTGCAAGATTACCAAATTATTATCCAAACATTAAATAACATGACACTGAATGTTTTCATAGGAAATTACTGTTACACATATTAACATATATACCTGCTCCTTTAGTTACAGCGTCTTGCATAATTGTAATGCTAACGTTGTAGCCATGGACTCGAACATTAAGTACTACAACGAGTACACAGATGACCAACTTCATCCGGTGATCAGCCATGGCGTTCATTCTGTAAATAAAATGGATATAAAATGTTCATGCATGCATGATAAAAACCAAGGAAAACAAAGTTTGGTATATTTGCTCATGTTACACATATATCCCGTGATCACCATGCATAATCTATGTGTTTCTAATAGGAAATATCTCCTAAAATCTTAAAATTACGCAAAGTCACATATGATCAGGTTCGGAAAAAGGATAGATGATAAAGACACCCGCCCTAAAAAACTTTCAATTATCATATTTTCTTGCGTTAGCAAATCATTATAATCAATTTATTACAGTGATGAATATTACCTGGAGAACCCCATGTGATCAATCCAGAGAAGGCTGAGAGATAATGGTTGCTCATTTTACTTTTTAAATGGTATATGCAAATTAAAGTTTGTAACTTCACTTCATCTAAACCACATGAATTTTTATGGTTCTCCAACGTTCGTTCTTTCTTTATATTGTTCTCCAATATTTAAAGTTTTTCAACCACTAGTCAAACAATATAGCGCCCTTAGTTTTTTATATAGAAACTATAAAAAAAAAGTTACATTAGTTCGTTAGCTTCCAAATTCTTATTTTAAAAATATATATCACTATTATAATCATATAACACTAGTTTTCACTAATAATTAACTCACCAATGTTTCAACTGATTACATCAGAATATTAGTTAGGAGGTAAAACATTTCCTCCATCCTCATCAACTCTAAAATTACGTGAAAATGAATGAGCCAAAAATGTATATGAATAAGCAAAAATGTATTTATTCCGGAGAAGATAGAATAAAATGACATTTATTAAATAACGAAAGTGAAAATATTATAAGTCTATTATAAGAGAGTAAGGTTTCATAGTTTGGTATCAAGTGAATTATCAAAATTGCCCTTGAAAAATAAAGTTGCAATATTCATTGTCTAAAGTTGCAAGTCTCGTATAACGTTTTAATCTTCCTGCCAATTGAATATTCGGAAGGAACAAATGGTTGGGCTCCTATATATGCTGACTCTCCAGTTAGTTCCTTTGGCATGCCAACTTTTTGCCTCTCTTACTCAGGCAGCCTGTAGAAATTGACGGAAATTCAATGGGTTAAATGTTTTTTCCTCATCAATGCCCCTTTACAATATACACATGTGCGGTTGAGGTGTTCATGCTTTGTTTCTCTCCGTTTGCCACAAGTATATTGTATTCAACTATGTTTTACCTTTTCTTGCTCTCTCTGATTATTATCGAGATTGAATCATAGCATTAACAACAGTGCAACACCATGCAAATGCTGGATATATTTTCCACGAGAAAAACATTAACGCTTACTACATCTTGAAGGACAAGCATGGCCACCAGGTGTTTGTAGTAATTCCAGAACCAAGTTTTAATTATTAGATTCGTTATCATATTTAACAAGTCGAGTTTTAGAGTGAATGCAGGTTTATAAGTTGTATATCAAAGATTTTTTAAGTGAACCCAAGCATATATGCGTTGACAAATGGAAATTCCTTTCTCAGAACGGGCCACCTCTAAGCGTGAATATATTACAACTCTCCAGGATCCTTAATTGTAACGTGTTGATGAAGATATTGTTTACCAGCTGCAATTTCATTAAGATCGATCATTGCCTGCTAAGTTCACATCACCAACATAAACAAGTCAACAAGTAAAGATAGTAGCAGTAGTTTTAGTAGATGTATAGAGATGAGTCTGCCTTAGATTGAGTATAACCAAGTTGAATTATAAGCTTTGTGCCAAAGTAGCTCAGACCATTTCATATTATTTATAATTTACAACACTTTATTTTGCATTAGGTGCGCACTACTTCCAAGTTGATGTCTGCCTTTAACCTCAAGCATTCTCCCATCCACCTAGCAGAACCGACGGAGAAAATAACGAGAACATGATGATGATTTATATTCGAAACTGGTGTTTAACGTTTACAATCATCGCTGCATTAATATTTGGTGCAGACGCTTGGACTCCTCATGAAGACTCAAAAATGGTGTTGATGGTTTGTTTCTCAGACCGTTTGTCACTGGTGTGAATTATAATTTGTTTTCCGTTTTCCTCCCGTCTCTGGTTTACGTTGTTTCCTCCCCTAATATGCTAATTTACACAAGGAAATCTATGGTGCTACTGTAATTTCCCTTTACCTCCTGCGTTTATGTTTATGTGTGCTTTTGGTTTGGTGAAGCATGTGTTGCATAAATTGTTTTCAAGATTGAATTGAAGGGGGCACCAGGATTGATTCACAATCGATAGTAATCTCTTACCTGACTTTCCACAAGCAAAGCTATCATACTCATTTTTTTTGAAGGACATGGCCACCAGGTGTTTGTTGGAATTCATGAACCACGTTTCAGTTATTAGATCCTCTTCGATTTGAATGAATACATGTTTTATTAATTTGCTGTGTTGATTAATATTTATTTGAGCCCGATTATAACCTCAATTGTCTTTGCAGCTTACTGATCAGGGTGTACTTTCTATATATTTTACTTGCAAGTTGCAAGGACTTGATGTGTACATCACAAATAGCTTTAGCCATTTTATTGAGTCTCCCATTTTATTCATCTTTCGAATTTTCAGCAAATTATCCTACATCAATATCCAGCTTTAACCACTAGCATTTGATTTATTATCTAGCAGAACCAAGAAAGAAAATAAGGAGAACATTTTGAGCGATATTCATGCTTCCTGAATTTGTCAAATTCAGAGTAAAATCTTCATTCTGTTTCCCCCTTAATCTTTTGAGTATGTACGTGCATCATGGAACTCTTCATCCCCATGCTCTCCATTTGGCCTTCTCAACTTAACTATTCTTATAGGAAACATATTATAAGAATCCATTAAATTGGGGGAGCATGCTGGTGATTTATATTCCCTACTGGTCATTGGGATCATAATAAAAATAATTGGAAGCATGTTTTGGTTCTCTCATTTATCATCATCTTCTTCCCCTATAATTACAAGTGTAGCACGACCACAAACCATCATTATAGCTAAAATAATTCAATGCATGTTAAACACAAGGTCAGTAAGTTTCTGCAGGTGCTGAGCTAAAAGTTTGAATTAATTTTCATTCTTTAATTCTGAAATTATAACCTAGCACTTAGATTCCCACACAAAGATAACCATTGCCAAATTCTTTTATTCTCATGAAGGAACAGCACCAGAGAAGAACTCCAGTCGTGGAGCGGTTTATGCAGCAAGAGGGCCACGCGTAAGCAATCGAATTGGCACTCCTTGAATTCTGCAAGAATCTTTGTACAGATTTGTATCCATTCATGGGGATCTCCATGAAAATATGTGCACAATGAGGTTGTTGTTATATGACACGAATGATAGGACAACAGTAAACTCAGGAGAGCATGATGATGATTGATGTTCCACATATTGTAGGCTCACATGATCTTACAGATCTTCTTACAAAAAAAGTGGAAGCATGTTTTGATTCTCTTATTTATTTTCTTCTTCAATGTTACCTGTAAGATGAATATGAACCTGGAGATGAGAATGAATTAATTTTTTTAAAAGATTAAAAGTGTCACAGGTCCACCTTAAACAACCCTATGATCGTGCTGCCGAGATAATCTTTTATGGCTTCCAAGTCATTTTTACTGCAACTAACTACTTATTGTTCCTTTTTCCCTTATTAATCTGTGTTCTATTATGAAAGTAGGGTATAGACCAACGTACAACGTCTAGCGAGGCCTCAGTTAATCAGTTTGCTTTCAGTTATATTTAAAGAAAGTAGATATCTATCATGTGGTTCTAACAAATTTGCTTATTACTGGTAATCTGGTATGTATGTATTCTCTTTATGTTTGCCTTTTATTCCTGTCTCTGATTTGTCGTTCTACAAGTATTCTGATGTCATCCAGTCTGTGCATATACAACTCAGGTTCACTACTCTACCTTCCCCGTTCCTGAAAGCATTTATCTTCATGTATAGCGTTCTTGGTGAGAGCCTATTTTTCCCCAAATGAAATTTACTTCTTTGTATGCTGTTTTGGATCCTGTTGAGGAATTTCTATCTGGGTTGGTATTAAACAAGAGTTTTTTGCTGAGTATTGAATTATTTATTTGGAATTATTTGGGGTTGCAACTTTGAGAACAAATCTTAGTTTATTGAAGTACAGAGAAAGTTCGTGTTGTCTTAATGAATTGTTGAAAGAAAGTTGACCGACATATGTTTATTGGTATGGGGCAACGGTGAACATTTTGTGATCCAGCTTGCATTGAATTTTGCTATGTTTTAACTTCTTTTTTGAAGTTTTCTTCTGTATTTGTCCTACAGTTAATCTAAGAAATAGAGTTCAAGTTTTGTAGAGTAATGTTATTGGCCCACTCATCTGAAACTATTCTTATATGAAGTCATTAAATTGAGGATGGCATGGAGATGATCTACATTTCATATATTGTAGGCCCATAGGTTCTTAAAGATCTGAATATAAAAAATGGAAGCACTTTTTGGTTGTCTTAGTACTTACCTAGATTTTATGGGCACAGGTTAGATGAAGTAGCAAACTTAATTATTATTTTGAAATATTAAAAGAGTCGCAGGTCCAGGTTACACAACCCTATGGTCAGTTGATTACGATCAAGGGAGAATTAGTTGGGTTTCCAAGTCACTTATCTTCAAATGTCTTCTGATTGTTCCTTTTTTTGTAACTTGAACCCTAAATCCATCGGTATGTGGTTTCCTCTAAGCACAGAAAAATGAGCTTCTTAGATGCTACAACTAATTCTTGATGTTCTAAAGGCACATGTATATGCATTATTTTAGTTTCTTTATGGTAACTGTAGTTGGATTCAATTGCTTCATTATTACTTTTTCCCTGTTTGTTTGCTGGCCAAAGCAAATATTTATCAATACAGAAAGGCCCTTGGGTTGTTCAATGGAGCGCTCACTACATGGGTTTTGCAAGTTTTCCCTGGTCGATTATATTTGAATACAAGTAAACTGTTTATATATGACGGTTCTAAGAAGTGATTTTGGTTGCAGAAAATGCAAGAGCATTTAGAGAAGTTGGATGAGGTTGACATTAATCTTCATATGAAGAGCAGGCTATTATCGTAGAATTTATTTACTTTATACTCGAAACAAACTGAAATACAGGTTCGTTTTTGTTCGTATTATCTTGATCTGCTTATTTTTACAAAGGCATTCATATCAAGCAATGTCTATGTTTTTTACTTATTGTTCTTTTCATTGTCTCTTGATTGAAATTATGGTATTTATGTTTAGAAGAAATTGAGATATGAGATCGTAAATAGAAAATATTGATTCAAGGATTATAGTAAGTTGAAAATAGAAATGTGCTCTTTGGGTAGAAGCGATCTACATTCTGCAATCTGTGGGTGCGCTATTGGTTCAGAAATTAAGCTTGTCATGGTATAGTTTCTTCTCAAACATCATCCACTTTTTGCTAAGAAGCTGAGATGCTTTGTTATCCCTAGACAATTCTTAGTTGTAGATTTTGTCATCGCCTACTGTGTAGAGGAAAGAGTTGCCTTGTACTGGAGAGTGTCAACTCTTGAGTATCCTTCTAAGACGCTTAAATGTATTTAGATTGATTTATGGAGTGATATATATATATCTGTGTGTGTGTGCGCGTGCGCGCAGTGGTTTGTCTTCTTCAATGAATTAAAGTTTGTTGTTCAGCTAACAGTTTAAATTTTCTCATCTCCAGAAGTAAAAGGTGTAGAGTAAGTCTATTGGGAGACGGTGTTATAAAAATACTAAAAAAAATACGGACAAACATTACAATTATATCCAAAAATATTACAGGTTTTACTAAGTACATCAATCCGTCTCTCAGTTCTTCCACTAATACAAGTCTCTTTCAAAACTTTGTGAAAGGTGTATATATCCAATCCCAGCCCAACGGAAATAATGGTAGTGCGGCAGAAACCATGCTCTATCGGCTGTCGCAGTGCGATGGAGCCACCACGACCACTCCCTTCCACAGTAAACCACCACTCTTTCACAAATATGTATAATACTAAGTTGTGTACTTGTTTTGGAGTAACCATGTAATAAATGATCAATTAGAAAGTTTATCGATATGTGCAAGATTGAGCATAATGTGCGTTAGAAATGATCATTGTTTGCTTCTGAGGTCAGTAATAATGTAAGGAACAAATCTCGATCAATGGCGAGCTCCTTGTAGAAGCTTGCAAATGTGTCATCTTCTAGTCTCCTAACTTTTGTTACCTACTACAAGTTGCTAGCTGCAATAGTCAAGTGACACCATTGCTCGGTTTTGGAGAGGAGCTTTCCGTCCTGTTTCTCTTGTGGAAAGTGGAGGTTCCCCCGTTCCCATTATACAAGTTTGAATCATTGAAAAGAATCATCTATGTATGCACCCATAATTTTTCCACGGTAAAATGCATATAGCTAATACCCTATTCAAGACATACATATAGGGCTGCGCAGCGAATCGGATATCATCCGATTCGAACGTATATCCGTAGAAACGGATCATGTAAAAACCAATCGGTTATCCGATCCGTTCTAAGCGTAATCAATCCATACGGACCCGGATATATCTGCAAATATTCATTATACGTTCGTGAAATTTATATAAGAAAAGGAAAAATGATGTTTTGCAAAATAAATTATTCATCGAAAATGCCAAACCAATATCAACGAACAACATCATGTGTTTCAATACCAAATAAACACCTCAAATGTAAATTCGAAACTACACAATTAACAACGTATCATAACTAATTACAGTAAAAATAAAAGATAATAAAATAAAACTCCAATTTGTCAATTTCAACATTTCCATTTCCAATTTTCATAAAAAGTAGACAGTGTCTACTATTTACTAAAACACTGTAAGTCTGTGATAATTGTAAGCGGTAGGAAGTGTTTTGTTAATCGATCATGTCATGCAAGTAGATCTTTGGAAAGAAAGAAAAAGGGTAAAACGCCATGTCTAATATATATACATTGAAAAAAAATTAAACAACAAACGGATATAGGCGGATATTCACAAATCGGATCCGATTCGCTAGCTCCTACAAATATTTAAAAAATGTGTTTGTTATCCGATCGGTAAATACAGATAAACAAATGGGATAAACGGATGCGGATCATACATCTACATTCTCACTGTTAGGAATATTTGTTTAGTTTTATCAGCAACTTAATTACTTATCTTAGCTCAGAAAGGTAACTAGTACTCTTAGTTCACTTGAACATTGTAAAAGATGAAGTTTACTG
>JAYMSO010000127.1:0-10734 GCA_036897175.1 Plantago depressa | reverse complement strand
GCATGACATCTTATGATTTGCTATTGAGTTTTATTTATTTATTTATTTATTTTAGGAATTTATATTTAATTTTTTTTAATCGTCACATTAGTTCTAAAAAAAAATATTTAGCCCAGGGTGAAAAATATTCATGCGTCCGCCCCTGGTTGGAAAGAGATTGTGGTGTGGTTATAACTCATTTGAATTCGTCGGGGCCTTGTAATGCTGCCATGGGACAACTTATCGAAGAGACAAAGGCCATGTTATCCAGCTTTGACTATGTGAAGTTTCAATGGGCAAGAAGAGATACTAATATGATGGAACCCGTTTCCATTCCATCACGGTCCTGCTTCAACGAGCGATATAATAGTGCGGATGTAAAAGCACACATAGAGCCTAATAATCGTTATTTTAATTATTTATTTTACTTGTTTTGTTTTTCAATTAATTAGTTCATGACGGTAGTAAGTAGGAACAAAGGCATGTGGCCTGTAGATTAAGAGAACAGGTCTTTGGCACATTAGTAACGTCCAGTTAGAAGAGACTGTATTTATATAAAAAAAACTCTAATTTTATTACCTCAGATGATTAATGAAGTCGGTTTATTCTGATGGTGCCAACTAGCCGTTACGAAGATTTTAGATCATAGTAATTTGATGGACTCGTCAAAGATCCAATCACAATACAACAGCAAATAGACTGGCTACAGAATGTGCAATTAACAATTATGGCAATACCGACCTACCGTTCACTATCTGATGGAACTATGTACTGATATCTTTATGAAGTAATGAAACTAAATTCATTTCTTAAAAAAGAAACATATAGTATATTTAAAGTTGTCTTTGGCACATACTACTTTGTCTCTTTATCTCTTTATCTCTTAAAAATACATATGCTCATTCCGAAAATATCGCCTCTTACATCTTGTAATCTTTTGAGACTTTTGAAACACGATAAAATGGTCACACGAAAACATTTTTCATGAACTCGTGCTTAATGGCAATAAAAACCGGTAATGTATGTCCATTGAAGTACACACTTATATTTCTTTGATGTCTATTCTGAAAACCACCGACGATTAAATAATATCATTTCTACTGCATTTTTAACATCCATGAATATATAGGAAAACCTTTAAGAAATGTGAGATCGATTATAATTGGATTAGTTTAACAACTCTTTATAAGTTCGAGTTTGTCGATGAGGTGAAATTCATTCATGCACAACAACTTCAAGGTTCACGTATGGAATCTCACCATCTACATCTTCACCCGTTATTATCAAGAAAATCATCGATATTATTAATCAAAACACCTACGTTCTCAACATTGGTATTTTTTCCACATTACAACAAAACTTATTTTTTAAAAAACATACGTTTTGATTAATAACATAGATGGTTTTATGAATAATATAATCCGTCTTTATATAAATTATTTAAAGACAGTCTCTTATAATATTTTGTGTAAATAAATTAATATAAGTGAATTAATTCACACCTGATTAGATTTTAAGATACCTTCACTTGTTATACCCGTATAGTAAATTTTATTGTGCTAAATCGTTCGGTGAAACAAACGCATTAAATAATTCCTTCCCAAGGTTTAAATTACATCTATAAGTGACATACACTTGTAGAATTATATATAATTCAAATAATTAGACTTTGAAAGGTTGGCGTCAGGGCTGCGTAATGGACCGGATTTGATCCGATCCGTTTGAATGGATATCCATAAAAATGGATGAGGTAAAACGTCATCAGTTATGAGCGGACCAGATTGCAGTACCATACGGATAAATCCACGTTTATCCGTTACCCACACAATTGGAAAAAAATCATTCCATAAATTTACTTTTTAGCGTCGTCATCCGGATTCTCTCGAATGTGTGTGATATAATGGGTCAATCAAAAATGGGAGAATAATGAAACAATATTAATCACAGGAAACTCCAAACATAATTGGTCAAGCAAGCACTGATGTAAAAGTTGAGGCAAATTGACGTCAAATAGAGATTTAAATTGGTGAAATGGAAGAGAAGGTAGATAAAAGAAAGAAAATAGAGTTAGATCTAAGCTTTAGTCGGAGATCGAGGTTGTTGAGAGTTGGGGAAGGAGGTTGGTGTTTGACGGCGATAGAGACATGGGAGAAGAAGCTTTTTTCAGTTTGAGCTGGGAGAGAAATGGGAAAAATGAATCTAGGGTTTCTCATTTGGCAATATATATATCTATTAAAAAATTAAAAGATAAATATTATATGCGCATACGGATATCCGCAGATCGGATCAATCCGATCCGCTATATACAGATCAAGAAAAGTTGCATCCGTTATCCGATTCATAAGTCAACGGACCGGATCGATCCGATCCGTACATGCGGATCCACAGATGCGGATCGATCATTTGAGCAGCCCTAGTTGGCGTGTATAAAATTGAGTTAATAATGAGTCTTATCTATAGGATTGGAATATGAACATAAAACTGTTTGTGTTTCTCTTTTACCATTCCATTATATAGGTGAGATTACTCGAGGTTAACTGACCAAACATAAACTTTGTATATAATTTGTGAAGCCATACAAAACTAGCACAGACGATAAATGAAACTTCGCTATCAAGTATAGTATATATTAGTCTTGAATTTAAATCATTCTCGTTGATATAGTAGAAAATACACTGATTGACCGTCTCGAGTGACATCCCTATAGTCGAAGGGCTTCCTGGTCTCTAAGCTGTCTCGCCCAAGGGTTTGAAGGAGCAATGCACCATTTGCCCACGATCTAGCGCCTCGAAGAACTAAGGGCCTCGGGATAATTATCCCTCCTCAAGGATAAGGGATCTCGAGGTGCTTCCTCATGTGACCATCAACACTAGGGCTGATCATCAGTCCAGAACCGGCCCGAACCGGATCGAACCCGAAAAAGACCGACCCAAAATTTTGGATTTTGTATGGCCCCAAAATCGAACCGAATTATGGTCGGTCCAGGATAGAACCGAAAAAAAATCCGAATTTTAAGAAAAAAAAATTAAGGAGAAAAAAATAACAATTTCCATTTTTCAGTAGAAATCGAAAAAAAGTAGTACAATCGTATCGCAACAAGCCAGCAACATATGAGCTGGGCAACATATGGGATCAGCTTATGATCCCCTCCGATGATATCAAACTTCATCAGATACAGATCGTCGTCGAGTCGATGCAGCCTCTCCGTGCTACTCTTCGCCGGAAGCCCAGAAATCACCTCCACCACCCTGACGCTACCCGCTCCGCCGTCGTCAGAGCTCAGATCGCACGAAATCACCTCCACCACCCTGACGCTGCCCGCTCTGCCATCACCTTCACCATCTGCTTGTACGCCTGCAGATTCTCGAATCGCCGGACCACGGACCAGACGAGGGAGACTGGCGCGTCGATTCGTTGCCTGACGACGGAGGTGCACTGGTTTGGGGAGAGCGCGTGGGTGTGGTAGAGCGTTTCCATTTGCTCCGATGCGACTCTGGTGCGGGGGCACATTTTGGGGATAGGATATGATGGATGAATTGGGAAAGTGTGAGTATACAAAGTGGAAACTGTGGGCTTTAAAGAGGGAGTAGGTTGCTAAATGTAGAAGTAAATGTATGGGTTTGATTATTGTTTATTGAGTTTTATATTGACTAAAATATCGGCTTTTTTCACAACATTGTGTATTTGTGTTTGATATTACTCCCAAATTTTTAAAGCGTTATAAATTTGGAAAGAGAGGTATATGGTGCGGAGATCTTAGGGGCGTATCCAATGTTCATAAATTGTATCTTGTTGAAGGTTATCAAAATTAAAAAATAATGAACAGATATATCGTCTCACCTTTTTTCGATAAGCCAACTCGGAACGTTTTGACCACTGTTTCAAAGAACTTATGACAGTTGAAGCAACAACAATCTCTACTCCACTAGACAGAGTTCCCTTGTACATTGTTGCCACTCCCTCATATATGCCAATAATATTGCTAAAATCTTCACATGCACTCTCCAGCTCATCTCTATTCAGCTTGGGGATCCCTATGATGAAAACATGTTAGTAAACCATGGTAATTGAAATAACGAATGCATATCACAGGTAGTGAAGCAAGCAAAATACCAGTAATCAATGCATTTTGCAACTGCCCACTCAATTCACTTTTTTTCCATGGCACAATATTTTTTGCCATCCTCCTTTTAAAGATGAGTAACAGAATTATTGCAAGTACGGCAAAGAAAACTACAGCCGATATTATGACTACAATTTTCACCGAATGCTCCGACTTTCCATTGGTAGAAGACCGATTATCAGTTGTTCGACTTATTGCACCGGTATTAGTTGTGCTATGATCCGGCGGTGTTGGTGAGGGGGACGGAGCAGAAACTGGTTCCTTCCAATTAGGTACGGCAGGAAATGACCCACTACTTCTGCTCGGAAGGGCACTCGGAGATAGCAGAAACTGGACTCGGCATGACAGGTTATCACAGGTTTGTACTTTGTTTTGTTATGATCTTCAAGCTAGGTTCTATGAATTTCAACCATAAAATTTCTCATAAAACATCTATTTTATTAAGAAGTATATATACTAGTGTGCTTGTGTGCAGTGTCTTGCATGGTAGAGGTATAACGTGACACCTTGCCTTAATCCCTCCGTTGCACATCAAATGTCATATTTGATTTTGAACACGAAAATTAAGGTATAGTGTCGAAGTCTATGAAAATAAAGTGAATATGCTAAAAATAGACATGTTATATTTATACTGAACAGATATAAATATGAACTGAGATGAGATTTGTTTGCTACATGAGAGGGTGCCTGGTTACACCCCTGGTATCTCAAAACCTCAGCTCTACTGTTCTACATGGTTCCTGTCAGTTTGTGCTGGGAAATAAACTTAGATATATATAGAATCACTGGAATTCATATACAAGATTTATCATACTTTGCGTCAAACATACATTTAGCAACACCACCGGACAACATTATGCTCGTTTGATCATTAATAAATTTATTCGACATTTCAGAAAAAAAGAAAAAAAAGAAAAAAAAACCCATAATGCTTCTTAGTTTTCCACATTCACAAAGCTCGAACTTGAAACCTTACCTGCCATGGTCCTCATCTCGTTTCCTCCCCCAATCCTGCATGCAAAGCCTTATCTTCTTCCCTGCCGCTAGAAAATCCACCGCTTGTGACGGCGTGAGTATCTTCACAATCTCCCTCACCGTAGTCATCCTCAACCGATCCGCCTCCTCCAAAATTGCTGCCATCGCTGCCCCATGCTTGTCCAGCACCGCATCCACGTTACTGCTCGTCTCACCCTGCTTTGCACCTTCAGACAACAACGCAAGTGCCGCAATCGGCTGGTCCAACATGTCCTCCTGCAAGCCAGCAATCCGAGTCGAAAGTGCCCTCTCTTTCGTAATCGTATGTCCTTGCAACTCATCCACCAATGGCACTTGCCTCGCCGAAAGTTCCCCTAGACTCCCAACCTTCCCCCCTTGAAGAAACTCTGCTAGCTGCGACTCGATTTGTATCCCGCATAGAGCATAAATAAGTCGAATGTACGAGGAGGGGCGGCATCCACCGATCCAGAGGACCGAACGCTCAAGAGAGTTGCACCAGGTGGGGGCGAAATAAGGCGACACGTCGGCACGTGCCAGGATCATTCGGTTCTGGATGTAAAACTCGAAATTGTTCATGATCTTGTCGACGAGATGTGTGAGATCGGAATCGGTGGTGCAGCCGTTCGTTTTGAGGGCAATCGCTTGATTGAGCTCGGAGAGTTCTTGTTGTTGGAGGTTCATATATTCTTGGTACAAGCAGGTTTCTTTAGCTTGATGATCACTTGCTGCCATTTTTGTCAAGTGATGAGAGATTTTTTGTCTATGGAAATGGATGGAACAGAGGCTGCTAAATGTGAATAGTTTAGAAGTGTGGGTTCACAAGTTAGAGTACCAACATGAAAATTGTTGTGATATGAACGAGAAAAAATGCGATAAAAGACAGATACATGACGCTGTATCATGTATTGGCCTTTAATTGTGTTGTCTGTATCGGCTTTTTGTCACATGACAATTTTAGGAAAAATACTCGTATTGAGAAAAAGGGACGAGTTGCAAACAATACTGTTATAGTCAAAAACATCTGAGGTTTTTAATAAAACATCAATGTATATATAAAATATTCACTTTTAAAGTATTATTCATATGACTAGAACCTTGTGAAAATAATCGGTTACAATATCTATGTCATGACGAGTTGAAATATGTATAATCCGGTTCCCCTCTTACAAGACAGTCAAACTCTCTTATCTGGCCAAGGAGATCTTCCTCCAAGGTGTCGAGGGCGAGCAGGTTTTTTCTACAAATTGCAGAGTCAGATCTTTCTTTTTAGGGGCCTTGCAGGCGAGCAAGACCTTTCCAGGGTTGACCAGTCATGCATTATGATAAGGGGCCGACCTCCTTGGCTAAAGCTCTCTGACCTCGTGTCAATATCTTCCCTTTGTCAATCATGAGAATAAAGTATTCCAGATTTTAAGGAAGGCGGTTCATTCTCATTCCCTATAAAAACACGGACTCATTCGAGGTATCAAACTTTCAATGTTCACTATAAACCTTAGTGATCCGAGCAACCTTTTAGCTCGGCATCTCCTCGAGAGTTGATTCTTTTTCCGGCTTGATCTATGCAAGCCAACCTAAGGTACTAACCATCTCTTGTACTAAGGTACCCCATCTGAACAAAGGCTCACTCAAAGCAAGACCATCTTAGCAAAGCCCCATTTGAGAATTATGACATCTAGTGATGTCACAACGGAGTTGGAAATTTAACGTTGACTCCAATTGACTTAACAATAAGTGCATCAATGTAAAGAATTATCGGTGATTGGGCCTAACTTGTGATTGCAACAAAATCAGGGGAGGTATATATAATTTTCTCTAGTATTACTAGAAATCGTCTCTAATCTCTCAAAAAGACAGACTCTAATTTTAAGGGCAATATTGGAGACTTGTAAGTGGTACAATTGAAGTGTGAAGGTGACAATTTGCTACAACCGAAGAAAGAGTACACTTGTAATCATTGATTTCTGAACAAAGTTTGAGATAATCTCGAATCAGAAGAGTTAAATTTGCTTTCGCATTAGTATATTTATTTAAATTTATTTTCATGGTTTTGGAAACATTTAGTCGTCATCTCATTTCCACAAAGCCTGTTATTTCGCGTGCCACTTTGTCTTTTGCTCTCTCAATTTGCACACCATATTTTGTTTTCTACCCTCCATTGTACTTTACTCAAGCCCTTGTTTGTTGTTTGCAGTTTGCACCTTAACAAACGTTACTATGCTGATTTCATTACCAACTCGACCTACAAGAAACGAACACGATAGTCCCTATATACGAGCCACCGTGAGTTCCATTTAGAATGTGTCTGGTAGGTACACTGGTGATACATTTCGATGTTGGTTGTGACCAACCAACTAAACTTACGAGACACAAACAGTAGCATGAAGCCAATTACTCACCCATATAGGGGTTGTGTGCAAGATTTTGATTTTCAAAAAGTACTATTAGCAGTTTCTAAAAGCACTTATAGGCAGGGGCGGACCTTGAGGGTAAAGTTTAAATCCTGATCCTGCCCATGCTTAAAGTTTGTTTCTATATTCTGCTCCAACTTCTATCTATTACTCATTGTAAAATTTCAAATAGAACCATATGCCATAATTGAAAACAACAAAAATAGTTAGAAGTTGGTCAAATTGAAAATGACTTCTGAAAAGCTCTGCAGATACCCCTAAAACTCCTGAGCCTGAGGTTATACGGAAAGTAAGAAATGCTTGAAATAACTTAATCATGCAGCAAAATTGTTTCAAAACATTTAAAAAGGGAAAAGGAGAGAATGTAGAATGATTTCAAAAATAAAAAATAAAAAAAAGAAGAAAACCAAAAAGATATAATCGCGAAAATTTCTAATCTTACAATCGGCATGAATCCTCAGTGCATCCTGTTTCTCCCTTCAACAACAGACACACGCAGTCCTGAGGATGAAGGCTCTGCTGAACTTGTTAATGGCCAGCCTCTTAAGACAGGTTTTCTGTACATCTGCTACATTATTGACCACATCTTGTTGCATTTTTCGTCGTCCACCTTAGATAAATACTGATACAAGAGGATATCGTCAAACTCACCAAAGCAACAACATGCTCCATAACAATAATGCTCCAATGCACAATTGACCTAAACACAGCTTCCATAAACGAAATCAAGCCTAAAATCTCCCAAAACAATCAAATGATAGTATTCGAATTGACCTGCTTATTTCATTTAACGCCTAGTTTCTTGAAACAAGAGGCTTCAAATAGTTCAAAAAATTTGGGTGGAGTCACCAAAAGGTCATGTAATTAGATGCTTCATCAAAGCACACATTTTATAAATGCTCATAGCATATGGACATTAAACGAATGAAAGAATATTAATAATAACAATTACATGAAATTAAAAACTCTTACTCTTACTGCTTACAGATCCTTTAAAACTACTTTCTTGAAGTAGTGTAAAGTACAATCCAGCTGACTTACATTACATAGAGGCGTTATCCAAATCAAGCGGCCTCTGCAGATAATATCTCGAGTTCAGCCCACCAAAGTGGAGAAAGCCTTGGAACTGCTGCTTCAGGTGATATATCTATGGCTTCTCTCAATATTTCAATGACTTCCTTCATCGGAGGTCTTTTCAGTGGATCTTGTTGAATACAAGATTGAATCACTTCACACACTCTCTCAAGCTCATTGTCTTTGAACGACTTCAACGATGGATCAACCAATTTGCTGATTGTCCTCCTATCGTTCAAGTATTGAGCAGCCTAAAACAGTTGACATTAACAAGTGTCACTACAAAACTCATAACCTCAGCATCAATTTTATTGTTTTTAGTCAGAGTTATGGAGTTTCAGATGGCATGGGACAGGGGAGGCGGAGGATGAATAAATTAAAATTTCCTGTGTTACGTGCGGCTTGTGCCCAACCCCCAAGTTCTATTTTTCTTGAGCCCGATTTCAAAATTCTGGTTCATATTTGGGGGAAAGCTTCTTGCTTTTTATGCAAATGTGTACTAAATTTGAAAAGAAAGTGTTATTGGGCAAAGAGTTTCAAAACAGAATTTTCAAGGGAATACTAATAACATAGGGATTAGATGAGTTGCAAATAAGGTGTTCATGCATAGGATTAATAGAACTTCAGGAAAGGAATACCCAGTCAACAAGATGCTCGTGCTCTTCTGTGAAAGTTGGCCTTCCAGTAATTATTTCAAGCAGCAAGACTCCGAAACTGTGAATATTTGTTTCCTTATCAGCAGGGGGAGGCAAGGCAGAATGTTCCGAGTCGCTTTCTCTTTTATTCTTTGATTTAGCCACAAGTTCTGCCCAGAAAGCGACATCCGCTATCTGCATGCAAAGGTGAATATTTCCACTTTTTTAGTGGCAGATTTAGCAGCACTTGGTGAATAATTCATTTGTAAGAGAAAGAATCCTACTTTGGCAGCATAATCGTCTGTCAGCAATATATCTTTGGAATTCAAGTTGACATGCTCTACTGGAGGATTGAGATCATGCATGTACTGGAGGCAATAAGCGATCCCCATGATTATTCTCATTCTTTGTCTCCAGTCAATGAATTCAGATTCCTCGACTGAGAAAGTTAATGATTCATAAACATGCTTCAAAAAATAGCTAAATGTATTTGAAAAGATGAAAATAAGAATTTGTCACCGACAAATTTACCATGGAGATGCTCGAAGAGATTGCCATTTGGAGCATACTCGAAAACCATCATTCTCGTAAAAGGTTCGTTCTCCTCACAATAGCCAATGAGATTAACGAAATTCTTGTGGTTAACTCGTGACAAGCTATCAATCTATAGTTGTGACAACAAGAAAAATATGGTTTAGGGTAATGCCATAATATATAAGTTTTGCAATATAACAAGAATATCAACCTACCTTCTTCCTGAATGCCAATTCTGCCCGTTTTGACCAGTATTTCATAGAATTTATTGCCGTTGAAACAACGGCAATCTCCACTCCACTAGACAATGTTCCCTTGTATATGATCGCAATACCATCAGAAACACTGACTATATTGCTAAAATCCTCACATGCAGCTTCTAGCTCACCTCTGTTCAACTTGGGTACCCCTGTTAATGGAGTTCACTTATTATATCATATGATAAAAATTAGATAAAGTGATAACATTTGATATCTTGTGAATACGAAGACTTTGAATAAAATGGGTGTGTTGTAATATTCTTAAATAATAAGTTACAAAAGCACCTAAAGAGGCATTCACGGATTGTACTTATTATGCATTAAGACATACTAAGTCAAAACCATCACACCCCTATGAAACCATTGTGAAATGGATGATAAAACTTTACAAGCATCATTCAATGTTGCAAACGAAGACAGATTGGCTAAGTTGGCGCTCTACGAGAACGTTGTGATGATACTTGAAAAATGATATAAGAGGCCAAAGATCATACTGAAACATGATTGAAAAATATATGTAGATGAACATAGACAAACATGTACCTGTAACAAATGCTTTTTGCAACTGGCCACTCAACCCAGTCTTCCAAGGACGGATCGTCTGGGCAGCTCTGCTTCTAAAGACGAAGAACAAGACTACCGCAAGAACAAGCAAATTCGAGAAACAGATTAAGAACGAATTCAATAAGATAAAACAATAGAGATTTACCACAGTAACCAGGATT
>JAYMSO010000126.1:0-10744 GCA_036897175.1 Plantago depressa | reverse complement strand
CTAATTTACATACTTTTCACACGTCTCGACGTCGAAATTAGTGGTATTGTGTTGCACGTTTTGATGGCATAATGATTGTCAATGCCCAAAAGATCTGAAAATTAAGACAAGAGGTAAAAAGATCAACTAAGACAAGTTGCTAATCAGTAAACGTGATACCAATTACCAAACCCATCAATTTATCGGTTTTATGATCTCATTGATGCAACAACACGCCGTACGAAATATTGAACTGTAAAACACATACAGGATCATAATACACTGCCTCATTATAGACTAAACCAACTTTATCCATAAACTTTGGGGGATGTATGTGATTTAACAGTAGCCATTCATTTTTTATACCTTACAACATACTGCACTAACTCTTGGTGCTCTAATGTGTTGTACAGTACAACATTTAATGCAAATGGTACAACCATGGTACAACATTTAAAACACCAAAAGGTAGTGCAGCATGCGGTAGAGAAGAAGAAACCATTCCTGCACTATACGCCTACAAACCCATATATTTTTGTGTGATGTTTGCAGTATTCCTATAGCAGACGAGAGGTGAAGTTTGCGAACTAGTTAAATCTTGAAAATGCACTTCTATCAAGTGGGATTTAAGTTTATTAGTAGTATCTAGCTAGCTTATCAACTTAGTCTCTATTTTTTTCATCTGAAAACTCATTAATTTTAGTTCAGTTCTATTATGCTCAGTTCTGCTTAGTTGTTTTTTATACTAAAAATAAATTAAGTTCAGTTCGGTTCCATTCAGTTCGGTCAAGTCCAGATCAATTCATTTCAGTTCTGCTCATACGAAGAGAACATACAATTCATATTAAAATATAAATTAAAAAAATAGAGTGTGGTACTAAAAAGACTCTATGTTTCCCCTCAATTCCCAATATCACATCTCACCTCTAGATATAAACGAATTTCCATTTCTTGCCATGACATTTCAGGATGCCATGCCAAGAAAAGAAGAAGATTGACGGTTCAATTTAATAAAAAAGAAGAAAAAACAGCCCTTGTGATGTTACATGTTTTTGGGCTTCTCTGCAAGAACTCAATTTCAATCAGCATAGCCATTGTCCCACTGAGAAAAAACTGGTCCCTAAAAGTGCATTGCTTGTTTTTGGTGCCTACTAAATATCGTCTTCTCATCTGCTCGCTTGCAATTATCTTCTTTTCTTTCCTATCCATTTCCCTTATTTTAATTCCCTCTACAAATACTCACTCGCCCAATTTATTAATCTCACTTCACTGCTTAACTTCCTCAATTGCACTTAACACTTACCACTTACCAATCTGGTGAGTCTTCAATACCCTCTTGAGATTTTTTGCTTTGATTTACTGTGTTGGTTGTTCTTCTGTGTTTATTGAGTTTCTTGATTGGTTTATTTGAGCTGGGGTTGAATAAAAGAGCTGTCTTGATGGGTTTCTGTTGTTTGATTTGTTGGTTTTGACCATTGGAAGCATGGTTTTGCATAATTTTGCTGTATTAGCTAGCTGTAATGTAGATAATTAAGCTCTGTTCTTGGGGAATATATCTTTTCACTGTTGGTAAAGGTATATGAATGAATCGCTGGATTCTTGAATTTTTTTGTTGAGTCGTCAATGTTTCTCATTTGCTCGATTACCCCTCATGTTATTTCATGAAGAATAATCTAGTGTTTTGCTACTTGTTATAAAATATAAACTATGCAGAAATTGAGTAGATTAGGAAACATTCTGTTTCTCAAAGAATGAGAAAAACATCCCAAGATCAAGTTTTTAATGCAAGCACATAGTGAAGTCTTGGAGGATTAATTCAGTCTTGAATTTGAAGGTTGAGAAATAGCAAAAGGCACAAAATGAGGATTTGGTGCATTTTTACCCTTTTTTAATGATTTTGTGATTCATAAAGGTGTATGAAGTGTAATTTGGAAGAATTAGTGGAGTAGGATTAAGAGTTCACAAAAAAGTAGGAGTTTATATGTCTTGATTTATTTGTTTTTTATTATTGATTATCGACCAAAACCAAGAACCATGACTTATTGTTCCTCTTCACATGTGTATGTCACAGGTTTTGATTGGGTTTAAAGCTACCAAAAAGCAAAATCTAGAATGCACTCTTCTTTTACAAGATCCAATACAACTGATTGACAATACAAGTTTTCCTATTTTCTCTCCATGGATTGAAAAGAGTACTAGTACATACATAGTACCCTTTCATTTCCTTTATTTTCCCACGGGCATTCTGTTGTATCTGGTTTTGACTATTTCTTTCTGTCTGGCCTAATTTTAGCCTATCTCCTCTCTTTTTGCTCAGCCTTTGCCTCCTTTCCTTATAATCCTTGACTTAATATACCTTGTGTTTGTTTGCCTTTTCTCTCATTAGCAAACCATGAGGCTCAAACTTGTTCCATCTAGTGTTGAATGCCCTCACCATTTCCTCCAAGCATTCGGTTCTTCCGTTCCACGGTCTTTTGCAGCCCCTTGCTCGCCAAGAAAACAAGATATCCATCCCATGGTGGCCAATTGTAATCCTAATAGTCTCCTGAGGTCTCAGAGTTTCTACAGGATGCCGAAAGTTCGTCCTGTTCTTCGGTCTTGCAGGTCGAGTTTGGACGGAATGTATCGTGAGGAGCACTCTTTTCATGTACAAAGACTTACGAAGAGTTCCGGTAGCGGTGAGAAAGGAGATGGGAGAAAGAAGGCGCAATTTGCAGAAAGGGATAGGGATTTGTTCTTGCACTCTCGGTGTGATTTCTTGGAGCCTATGATGCTCGGGATTAAACCAGAGTTTGCAGATCGGCCAGATCAGGAGACTGTTGTTTGGGCTACTATGGAGCAGAAAGCTAAGAGTCTTGGAATTCCTCTATCTCTAAGGATGATAAAGAAGAAACTGCAATTGGAAGAGGGCTGGATCGATTCACAAGAGTCGGTTGATTGCCCGGTGAGGGCCGCTTTTGGCTCGATGGTTTCCATAATTGTTGAACTTCAGAGTCGTGCATTGGAAATGAGAGAAGCTTTGTGCAAGGAAGATTTAGTAGTGATTAAATCGAAGGTGCAAAAAGAAATGCATTCGTCTTTCGTTTGGCTCTTCCAACAGGTGTTTTCGAGGACGCCTGATTTGATGCTCCATGTAATGGTCCTATTGGCGGACTTCAGCGTTCATTCTACGATGGATGTTTTATCAACCCAGGAGAACCAAATCCAACAGCTTATTTCATCAATGAACTTGTCAGTAGCATCAGTTGTTACTGAAAAAATCCAAATTGGTGATTTTCCGGGAAATAGTCATCATCCAAGTACTTATCCGGGTGATCAAATAGTGAGTACAGAAGATATGAATCTGTGGAATTCTTTGGTGGATGAAGCCACGGATACGGTGCTCGATCATGACGTCATGCAGCACTTTGTTTCACCAGTGACAGTGGACATAGAACCTGATGTCTACGAGGATTTCTCAAGGACTGACCTTCTGTACCAGATGAACTTGGCTCTTGAACCTAACAATCCGCTTCTACTTTGCAACTATGCACAATTTTTGCACCTTGTCACTCGTGACTATTACAGGTAATCTTCGAGTACTTGATGTGTTATGCGTGTCCGGTTATTTCCCTATTATGAATTGTTTTGTGATTGTGTTTGTTGTTTGGTTCAACATCCAAACTACTTGACATTCCGAAAGGACAAGCATGCTTCACTGTATGCCTCAACTCTCTATTCTCTAACGATCTATAGTTGTCCCATATCTAAACATATTTATCTTAACAGGGCTGAAGAATGCTTCAAGAAAGCGGTACAAGTATTGCCACCAGATGCCGAGTCTCTAAACCAGTACGCCAACTTCCTATGGACGGTCAGGAATGACTTTTGGGGAGCGGAGGAAAGGTATGTACAAGCATTGGCAATTGAGCCGGACAATTCTTATTACGCAGCAAGATACGCGAACTTCTTGTGGAGCACGGGCGGTGAAGAAACATGTTTCCCCCTCAAGAATTCCCAGAGTCCCAACTTGTAGCCTGTCCCGGTAGCATGGTGTTGATAAGTAAAAGGCCTGGATAAATACACTCGGAAATTCTTCGTTTTTGAAGAAGATTCGGCATTGTTGAAGATGATTGAAGTGTAGTATATCTCGTGAAGGTCGGAAACCGACAAAATTGTTGTATGTATGGGGGTATACATGGTGATGAATAATGGCCTCTGAAGGTTGGGGCCAAGGGAGTGTGATTTAGGATACAGCAACAGAAAGGGAAGAGAGATTTAGAAATCACTGTTGTTTGAAAATAAAGAAGAGGGATATAACTGAGAGTATGAGTTCAAAGCAAAGCAATAGCAGTGCATGCATTCTGAAATCACCAACTTTTTGTAATTGTACAGAAAGGCAGAGTTTGCCTTTACAAGAATGTCAAGTTCTTGCTTGCTTACTGAAAATATAACTAGATCATTAATTACAGATTTTCCATACTACATATCAGTCCTGTACTTGTATCATTGACATGAAACTGTGGTTCTATATGGGATACTGCAACGCGCCCAATTAAATGAATTGTAAATTATAGAAGAAACAACTCAAAAACTTGTAAAACATCTCAATGAAATCCGAATCAAACACTCCATGAAAGTATACTTTAAATCATAATATTATTGTGGTCTTCATAAATGAAAGCGAATCACCAAGATGTTCACTTCAACCTGATAAGTTTGAAATTGTAGGCACTTTTAGTCTTCTTTCACATAGATTTTAAAGCGCTCATGTATCATCCGATTCGTGTAATGCGCCTTTAGAAACCTGCCAAATCTATCAAAAGTATGATTACTTTTTAAATCTTTCATTTTTGAATCTTCACCTTTTTAATCACACTAGTTCTATACTAGTTAATTTTATGTTCAATGCATAAATAGGTCTAGCGAAACTAGTTGTTTTTATAGCCGATCATCGCAGCTTATAAACCATCACTGATTTAATGGAGTCATCAATCTTTTGAGGGGATTATTATTCAGACCTTTGAAAATATGTAACTACTCCATATATCAATTGCGCAACAATACGAGGACTTTACATAGAATGTGAAAATTAACATGCAATCTCTATTAACGAATTGTACACGTTACTCTACTATTAACGAAAAACGGGACGTCTATATCAATTCACATAAAATATCTATTGTGATTGTCAAAGTCAAGTTGGCTCAACAACAATGTATGTGATCCTAATCGATTTATGACCAGATAGCATTCCTTTTTTTGTTTTTACCCGAAAAAATAGTTAGCCTGACCCGTACGACTTGAAGACTGGAGATTTGTTTGCTTATTAAGCTACTGTTTGGTGCATTAGTTAACTCGTCAGAGAGATATTTTAGATTAATTGACCGATTAAGAAATTGTTTAACTAAAAAAGGAATTAATACATATGATTGAAAGATATTTATTTGTCTGATTTCTATTTGTGGTACGTTAATATTATTGTGGTCTTCATAAATGAAAGCGAATCACCAAGATATTTGCTTCTTCATGTTATGCATGTCAATGGCTCACTCGATCAGCTAGTTGCACTTGTAGTTTACATAAAACTTTATTTTCTCATAAATTACAAATATAGCCTCTTTGTACGTATTTCACAAGATATAAAGTATACGTTATATTACTAGAAAATTTCAAGTTCGTCGTTACAATATATAATATAAAAGTGCGTGCTTTACTGCTTGTATTGTTGTACATTCGATTATCTGGTGTCCAGATTCTAGCTTAGAAGTAAAACCTCATTTTAATTGAGTCCCGAGTGACTTGCATATTTGGCATCCAACTTTAATTGAGTTCAAAAGTGATCACTTTTAATTGAGTCAAACTCAATTAACCCAGAACACTTTCTCTGAACATATAAAATTTTAACTTTATACCAAACACAAATTAATAGTCAAAACTCAAGTACAATTCAGTTAATATTCATCAGTTATCATATGAATTAACATGAATTCGTGGATTTTCTCATAAACCGAATTTGGGACGGACCAAAACGGAATACGGGTAAATGAAACTGGGACAGAGGGAGTAATATACAGGTGTGTAAGTTGATGAAATATATGAGTATTATATACTTTTTAGATTATTCCGCCATAATTTATTTAAAAGGATGGAAAACAAAAACATTTCATCATGCATATGTTAACAAGAAACAAATTTGAAAAGATTCAACGAGATTATTTAGTGTATTTTTGAATAATAATTGAGTTTAAGAAGCACAAAGTCTTGGAAGAGACGTGTATTAGTGAGAGACATGAGAGACGGATTGATGTTCTTAAGTATATGTATAATGTTTTAAACAATATAAGTAATGTTTTCTGAGTGGACATTTTATATCATTTTTTGTGTATATGTATATCATCGATGTTCTTGATAAAACCTCTAATGTTTTTGGATATAAATGTAATGTTTGCCCGCCTATTTTAGTCTTTCCATAAGACCGTCACTCAGGAGACTTCCTCTATTTTGGATGATTATTTTATTTCAGAAAATAAGTCCTCCACTCTTTCTAACCGTGTTTGATGAGTCAAAATTAGTTGGGTAAAATTGGAAAGAATTTTGGTGTAAGTACTGCTTTCACATAGTTGGCTTTATATAGTAAAAGATTCCATGCATTACGCTAGTAGAGGGATACTATTGGGCTATTAATGGATCATGACCTCAACTGCCTTAAGATTGGTGTTGATATATTTTATGGACCAGCGAAAAGTGGCCCGTAACTGTAATCTGTAACCATTTAAATTATGGGCCGTTGTGGACCCAAACAGATGGACTCCTACGAATCCACTACACATTCAAGAGATTGGAGAAAACATAAGTTAAACTAGATTACTAGAATCACAAAATATTCCATGTAGTCCATATGAATTAACATGAATTCGTGGATTTTCTCATAAACCGCAAAAAATAATAATTATTTATATCCAATAAAGTTACAAATAGTACAATAGATGTTCATGGATACAAAATACACCAAAGCAAACTAAGTACATGTACAAATATTAGTATTCTACCTACAACCATGATTTCCAACAAACTTAGTTTTAGAGTCAAGTTGGAGAGAGAAATGGTGACCCCATCTTATAGTATGTATAGTCGGGCCCATGTATATAGTCATTCAATTTATTAGTAAATACAAAAAAGTGAGAGATTGCAATACAACACGAAATGTGTAATAACCAACCTCAAAGTCTAAGATAACTAGAAATGGTACACCGCGCTAAGCGCGTGCCCATATATGAGCTTTAGTAAAGCTACAAAATCAGTACAAATGTGTAGTACGGTATTTGGAGGGAAGATAGTATTTCAATTGCCATATCATCAATTTAGCTTAAAAATTGATCGGAGTACCAAAATTTCAATAATGTTGTTCTTCTGTATTGTAATCCGACAATACCATTCAAGTGTAACAACAATGACACTGTCTCATTGTAATGTAAGAAAAATCCAAATGTAATTAAGCTAACTTAACAAGTTAAAAGAATTTTTTTTCTTTCTCTTTTTGAGAAGACAACATATGTATTTCTTTCATATTAAAAGTGGAAACATATACAAATATCAAACCTAACTACTCATCGGAAAGAATCAAAATAGCTACTACTTGTGAGTTTAACATCATCTATGGTAGGTCCAAAGGCAGAAAAATCAGAAACTGAAACTGAACTTGAAACGAATCTGTTATATATTGAAATACAGTCCCATTTTATGATTCATTGCCGTGATTCCATTTTCACCATTGTTGCACACCAAAAAAGCAACATTCAAATTTATTTTCACTTCGCCCATAGTTGGTAGAGCCGATTGAGAAGCAGCAGTTTTGATGTTAATGTTGGTGGTAGCAATTTGCACAAGTGGTGCTACCTTCAAAATTTTATCCTATCTTGCTGAAAACCTGCCCACAAAATTAACCAGCTCTTGCGGTGATCTGACCTCCTCTCCATGAACAAATTGGTTCCTATCATACCATATAGCCCATGGTAAAGTCCCTGCAAACTCCCAATCTATTCGACTCTATTCTGGTGAATCTAAACCACCCCTCTGCCATAGAGACTACCGCACCATAGATAGAGGACAGGTCGCTCAAAACCAATATTGATCACGAAACGAGACAATCCTTAAGTCGATGTAAAGTTGATTCTTCACCAGTTCCACAAATAGGACATATACACTCATCTGCGACCCTCCGTTGTTTGAACTGCTGCAAGGTAGGTACTGCATCTCTTGCCAAATGCCAAAGACAAATGCAAATTTTCTCGGGCACTCTTTTGTTCGTTATTAAAAATCCCAATTAGCACTGCTGCCAAAGGTGGAACCACCACCATAACGATGCCCCTTCTGCATTTTAACCAACCGTATAGCAACATAGTATCAAAAAACAGAGCAGTGTCAGTTCTTAGTAAAATTCAATACTTGAGAGACCGGAGTTGCATGTCGAGACAAAGGAATGCCTAAGATCAGCTATGCATCTTCATCATTGCATAATTGACAGACTAACGGTTCAGTCCACACACTATTTGTTGTAACAAGGTCAGAAACCTTAAATCCAATGTGAGTTGATCTACCAGGCCCTGTACAATTAAAAAAAAGTCTCGAGGAACCCACACATCCATCCATACGCTTATATTCTCACCATTTCCTACTCGCCAACGCATCCGCATGTCTAACACCAGTATAGCAGTAGCACAAAAACGCAAAGTATAAGAATAGTTTGACACAACATTAGCACTTAGACGATCAGTTCGAGGAAAGTATTTGAATTTCAGCAGCCTAGAAATTAAAATACTGGGCTGAGTTATAGATGTTGCATGCTTGTTTGGCTAGCATAGCCAAGTTAAAGGAGTGCAATCACAAAACCCATAGCCTCATCTTGTTTACTCTCCCTAGGCCCCTCCCATTTAAACCAATGAATATCATAAACTCCCTTGCTTCCCCATCAAAACTTAGCCACAATAGTGATTCGATAAGCAATTAAAAGTGAAAACACATTTATATTTTATTATACCAAATCTTTGAAACTATAAACATACCCTGCTCATTTAAGAAACCATTGACGACCATTTTCATTGTCCCCGCCCAAATCCTGTAGTAACATGTTATCGCTACCAAACTGATCACTACATAGTTAGGATAGTTAGGAAGACCTGCCGGCAATGGACAAATAGTTCATAACAGATCATCCTTATTTCTTTTTATTTCATATTATGAGAAGTTCATTTGCAATTTGTAAAAATTAAGTTCTGAATCAGCATATTGCAAAATGTTTATAACCATTACCCATCTAAGAAACATAAAAACCTAAACTCACAAGCCCTAATGTGTACATATAAAACATGTAAATTCACTAATTTTGAATCACTATCAATGTCCAGCAGGTGAATATTTTCATGAAAGCTTGTGGTTATTGACCGTAAATATTAAATCAGCCTGCGCAAAATGCGGAGTGGCTTCCCAAGGCAAAAAATTAAGATTTTCAACAGGGAGATCATTTCCATGAACAATATCTACAATTAGCCGAATCACCATGACTATTACCCAATGACAAAGCTGCATCTTTCAAATTGACATGGCACGAATATATTATAGAAACAACCGATAATGTGTATTCCAGACTGGTAACTAAGCCCAATTGAAAATCTCAAATGTTGTATAACCTTGAAAAGATCTTAAAATGAAAATTCCTTAATTACAAGATCAAATAATTTATGTCATGTACCAATCAGAACAAATATCTATAACCATGTATTAGAATGACCTAAACATCGTAAATAGCATTTTAGAATTATGGGAAAAAATAGTACACTATTTCATACTAGGATTCCGATCGTCGATTTGATGTCGGAAGGCGGACCGCTGGCGCGTGAGAACAGTTCGGCGGAGGTGTGGAAGATGTCGGAGAGCGACACCATCGTCGTGAGCCAGGTCAGCGATGAGAGCTTGCTCCCTAAGCTTGCCACGTGGGATAAGTACGAAGGCGTGGCGAGGAAGATACAGTACGCAATCGAGTGCCATATGCAAGGGTGTCCGTACACACTCGGGTTAGGCGAGCCGAACTTGAGCGGCAAGCCGAGCTTAAACTACGATAAGGTATGCAAGCCGAACGAGCTGCACAAGCTGAAGAGATGCCCGAACGAGTTGAAAAACGGCGAGAATCAGACGCTTTACGCCACGCACCAGATAATCGAGTGCTGGACACGCGCCGCCAGTAAGCTTCTGGAACGGATCGAGAATGAAATTGAGCTGGAAAATCACAAAACGGCATCGTCTTACTGCTGGATTTTGGAGAAAATATGGAATCTGATCGGAGAAATTGAAGATCTGCATCTGCTCATGGATCCGGATGACTTCCTGAGACTCAAAAACCAGCTATCGATCAAGGCGAGTTCCGAATCGGAGCTGTTCTGCTTCAGATCTCGCGAGCTCGTTTCGGTGACGAAGCTATCGAAGGATCTGAGGCATAAGGTGCCGGAGATTCTCGGAGTGGAAGTGGACCCGACCGGTGGGCCGAGAATTCAGAATGCGGCGATGGAGGTGTACGGGAAGAAGGAGGAGGAGTTCGAGAAGATCGATCTGCTGCAGGCGATGCAGGCGGTGGAGATGGCGGTGAAGAGGTTTTACTTCGGGTATAAGCGGCTGTTGGAGGTGGTGATGGGGAGTTTGGAGGCGAAGTCGAGTGTGGAGATGGGGGAGTTGAGTCAGATTTTTATGGAGCCGCCGTATTATCCGAGTTTGGATGCGGCGAAGACGTTTT
>JAYMSO010000125.1:0-10753 GCA_036897175.1 Plantago depressa | reverse complement strand
TCTTTCATAAGTTTGTGATGCAGGTGGGCTCAGGCTTAAATTTAGCTCTAGCTATGTGGACTAGGACAAGAAGATCAGTTTCTATTTATGTATATGTTCTTTCTTTTCTAGTCTCAAATTTTCCATTTTGGTTGTATTCTTTTCTGTGGAACAGAAGCCATGATCAAGTATAATGCTTCAGGTGTTAGCTTTTGTATCCAGATGTTTCAAATCTTACTGTACAGGATACTTTCACCTTGCAATTGTATCAGATTCTTACATGGTTTATGAATATTGCTTCTAACTTCTAACACATCTCTTGTACCACATAGACGATCACAATTTTGATCGTAAATTTGATGTATTGATGTTCAAATCTATGGTGAAATCAGAGTACATGGAGATCGAAGTTCAACTGCGCCAAATAAAATTTCAAGGAAGAAGTTTGTTTGGGAGACTGGTCTTAAGGATCAGATAGGTTTAGAGGGCGGTGAGTTAATGAATAGTGAATAGAGTTACACGAAGAATATGCTGCAAAAAAAAAAAAAAGAAGAAGAAAATGTTGCATACTAGAATGTTAAATTCAATTGTATGTCAGTACAGTCTGGATCTTACTGCCAAGTAAAATGGATTTCTCCTTTGTTCCAGAAATACTGTAAATAAAATGTCACTCACTTGTTTCCCAACAAACATCAAACAAACTTAAAGAACAAGTTGAAGTAGGACATCTTCCTTGAATGCCGCATGAAACTTGCCTCCGTATCTCACGTTCAACTTCCCGAAGATAAAACTGGAGAGACTAATAATGACTAACATTTCGCCTATATGTCCATGATTTAATGGCATTAAAGTTTTCTTTTTATCCGTCGAAATCAAGATATTACATCTCTATGCACAGCAAGATACAGATAGACAAAGATGAAACGTCAAGTGGAATCAGTTCCAGTGTAAGAGGCGACAGATGAAACACAAGGAAACCAATATCGGCGCCTACCATCTCTGTGACCATCATCTATCATAGCCAAACCTTCCTGCATTATACAACACACAAATGGGCTTATTTCTTGTACCTAGATACTCAAAGTCAATTTAAACCTATTCCACTTTCCTCCAGGCACAACATTTTGTACGTACAAGCATCTATATTGATTTCCATGGATTTTGATTTCATGATGACCTTATATTATATGTATTCCTAAAGTATGTGAGATGTCAAATTCAAGTGCACATGCATCTAAATGTAAGGCAGAGTGGCACCAGTAACTTACTTCTAATAAAGTCTCAAGAGCATCTGTGGCACGTCCAGAAGACCAAGAGAGTCGTCTCTCTACTTCATCAACAGTAACAAATCCTTGACCCTGCATATTTGCCAGAGCATAAAATAAAGCCATAGCCAAAGTATACATAGACAAGATGATTATTTATAGAACACTATGCAATGCAAGTATGAAAACTGTATAAACAAATCAAAATTACTATCATTAGCTTAACGGTCAGAGCACCAAGGTAGTAAAAGGAACCCTAAATGTAAATTTTCAATACAGAACAGAGTAGAATTCAAGCACACTGAAGCATGCATATAGAACTTAAATCTTCACCGAAAATATAACTTTCTTTCTTGTTCCTATTTGCTAAACTTTCTCCACGACAATGAGTAATTTGTGCCTTTCAAAGTACAGACTAATTTCTGACAGGATAATATTTAACCAAAATCAGAACCATAATGGTAGAAATCAATTTCTAGCACATGAAGTTGCAACATAAGAATGATATTGACATCAAGTAGACAAAAGCCAAGGTTCAAGAAAAAAATGGAAAAAGGACGATGACAAAAACAGTTTAGTTCATGAGGATTAAGGAAGTAAGAGCACAAGTATGCGAGAAGAGCAAAGAGACACAATGGTCAACCTGTGCCAGCTCCAAAATCTCATTGTGGTCTTTGTTCAATTCTGTAGGAACAGATCTAACAAGCTTCTTTTTACCCAGAGAAATCACCTCAAAACCATTACCAAGGACCTACAACAAAGAAACAGCAAAACAATGTAAAACATCCTGAAATTGTGTGATATCATACACACCCTCTGTACCACTTAATTGGGAAATCCGAAAATGAGCGTAAGTGTATAATGGACATTTGTGCATATGCCCCTGGTATATCTCCAATTTATAAAATTACATTCTATCTAACAGATTCCATTTGTTCATTATTTAACTAAGACAGTGATACGTCTACTTCTGTGCAACTGCAGTGATATGATTTCAAATTATCATACAAAACTGGGATACCTTTAGCTTGCTTATGGCACGCAAGCAATCATCCTGAGAAACAGCCTCACGGGCACCCTTCCTCCTCTGACCAAGCAATTTACACAATTCCTCCAAGCTAATCAAACCACCATTCAGAGGTCTAGTGGCCAAGCAGATATCAACAATCTGAACTCCTGTCTAGATGAATAGGTTGATTTCGTATTAGACACAAATAAAATGAATAATTCATAATAATACCCAAACTAGTGAAGAAAGGCCAGACAAAACAGAGAACATACACTAAGAATCTGAAAGAAATGAAGGGACCTTATGTGCTAAATTGTGGCATCAAAGCAACAAAGAGGATACTCATCTAATCATATTTGACAAAAGAGGTGACAGTTACACATCAAGGGTGTTCATATAGTTCATCTTAGACAAGTAGATTCATCATAACACTACCTTCCCTAGGTGCCAAGATTCTATTAAAGCAATTCAGAAGTCGAAACGTTATTGTGATCGTTAAAACTTAAAACACAATGCAATCCAAGTAGGAAGGAAAAAAGCTGCCATTTCAACGGTAAAGTTGAATTTGAAGCATCAAGTCGCTTTTAAATGCACAAGAAAAATTACTGTTGTAGACACATTACACTGAAGTAACCATATAAAGCATTCAAAACACAATCTGCCCAATTCAAGAAAAATAACAACCTACCGAGTTCGTAATAGAAGTCTCCAATGCCCAACAACTCTGCCCAAAACCCCTTATTTGAAGCCAGTGGATCCACTCCAACTTTAGCACACATCTCATGGAACTGTGATCGGAATGCAGGGTTCTTCCGAATGTCATTCTGTGCCAGACACACGGAACTAATTAAAAGCTACACAACTAGCTCATGTATAAAAAAATATCATCAGTTCTAAAGTCTTTTTTTTTTTTTTAGATCACCTGTGTAAGAAAATCTAATGTTTAGACAGATGCAAATTGGGAGAACATTCCAAACACTTTGGTAGGTCGTGGTACGGTTAATACAGTTAAAACTTCGACGGGTTGTGGTACCCTTATCCCTGAATCCTGATATTTAAGTTTTGTATGCAAATTAGGGGAAATGAGGTTAACACTTGGGTGGATGGGGAGTTTACCTAATCATTCGAGCGTCGAATACAAATTCTTGCCATCTTTCTTATCCTTAAACTCAAGGTGCAGCAATATCACTCACTTACAATAATCAACATCATATGTGATCGAATCCAAACTTAAAATGCTCAGACAATATAACTCAAGATACAACATATCACTCACTTACAAGAAACGATAAACTGCCACTACTTAAAATGCTCAGACAATATAACTCAAGATACAACATATCTAACTTTAATGAATTAACAACAAGAATCGATAAACTGCCACTACCTAGCTGCCAATATAGTTGCCACTGATGAAAATTACGAAAAGAACACACGAGAAGGTACCTTGTGTTTACGGGCAAAGTCTTCTAATTGAGACCGGAAAGTAGAAAGCTGCTCTTTCATGAGATCAGTTCGCAATTTCGCAACATTTTCACCCAGCAATCGATATTGATCCTATCCGTTCAAATTAATCACAGAATCAAATCAGCATCATCAGAAATGAAAGAATGATTAGATTAGCAGAGTAAATAGAGGGGATAAACGAACCCTAGCTGCTGCAGCATTTTGCAGACCCCCAATTCCTGGTCTTCGCCTCATTCTGATACACTGTGTTTTCCAAATCTATTCGAGAATACAAACGATTAATCTCTTCTTCTTCTTCTTCTTGCTATATCTTCGTGCTCGTAAGCTGAATTCGGCAAGATGATCCAAGTTTTCTTGATTGACTGTTTAGTGTCTGCAATAGAAGACGACAATTTAGAAACTTCACCAACTAAAATGTAATCGAACGTAAAGAGAAATATCGGAACGGTCGGTTTTCTGCTTCGAGAGATATTCATATCTTTGGATCCGAAACAATTTTAAATACTTTCTACTGCATATATTACGAGAAGGTCCGAAAAATATCGAAAAGTGTTTTTCTATTTGTTAAGAATCTAAAAGATATATTGAAATTGAGATTTTAATTCATTGAGTCGTGTTACCCTTAACTTGAACTCAGCTCTTTACTCTAGCAAAAAAAGGAAACTCCAATTCCATGAGACTTGTGGATGTCCTTTTAGTTTTACTTGTATGTATGTTTTGAGATATTTGAATACCTTTTCCAGACATGTAAATCCAAATTGAAACAAAGGTAAACCTAGGGCTATCTTGTTCCACTCTTTTCAATGTAAGAAAACAGTCAAACTAAATCTCAGTCATCCACATCTAGATTTGACTAATGCATTTCATAACAGTACTCACAAGCTCTTTTTTAGCCATAAAAAAAAGAAAATTTTGCAAATTCATCCAGTTTTCTCTTTGGAATAGAATACTGGACTACTGTTCCTATCAGTTAAAGACAAGAACACTTTTTCTGCATCTCTTGTCTGGTCTACCTAGCCTTTGTTTGTAGCACCTGCAATGCATCTTGATGAACAATATATTACCTGTAGCCCTACAGTACAAGTGTTGTTGTCAGAGGTTCCCCTTACGCCCTTCGACCAAATAGTAAATCCGGTCGATAAAATCATGATAAAACACAAACTTATATCTTCAAATTTTCCACGGTTGCCAGGAACCAAACCCGGGTCGCCGGGGTGAAAGCCAGAGATATGTCTCAACTAACTAATACTTTGAGTAATCCACATTAATTACACTTTTACATACCTTTTGCCTTCTTGGTAACACTCCTCTCTAGGAAGCTGATTATGGCTACCTTAATCCCACAAGTAGATTTCACCTCCATAACCTCACCTCCATCTCTCAAGAAAACCCGCAATTTCAAAACCCCACAAAAACCCAACTTGCAAGACTCTGTTTCATCCTTCACCAAACAATTAACCTCCACAAGCAAATGTCTTGATGAAGCTTACTCAGTAATTCTTGATCACTGCGCCAAGCAGAACGCCTTACATCTCGGCAAACAGATACACACCCATATCGCCAAAAGACACTGTGGGTCTGATTTAGTGTTCCTGAACACTAAACTCGTGTTCATGTATGGGAAATGTGGTAACTTGCTGGGTGCAGAGCAGCTGTTTGGTGAAATGCCTGAGAGGAGTGTATTTTCGTACAATGCGATTCTTGGAGCGTATGTGTCGGACGGGGATTATTTTAGAGCTGTTGAGTTGTATGCGGATATGCGTTGGTTGGATGTTGTTGTGGATGCTCACACTTGTAGTTGTGTTATGAAGGCAGGTGGTGGAATGAAGGATTTATCTGTTGGGAGGGAGGTTCATGGGTTGGCGATTAAGTGTGGGATATCGGGTAATGGCGTGGTTATGAATTCGCTTGTTAGCATGTATGCTAGGTGCGATGATCTTGATTCGGTGGGCGTGTTGTTTGGTAGAGTGAGTGGAGAAGGGGATGTTGTGTTTTGGAACTCGATGATTTCAGCTTATGCTGCCAATGGGATGAAGAATGAGGCATTGAGGATGTTTGGAGAAATGCAGAATCTGGGTGTTGCTCCTAGTACATATACGTTTGTGGCAGTTCTTCAAGCTTGTGAACAGCTACAAGTTGGAATGCAGATTCATGCGTTCGTTGTAAAATATGGTGACTGTTTAGATAGATATGTTGCAAATGCTTTGGTTGTGATGTACTCAAAATGCTATAGGATCAATGAAGCTTCAAGAGTTTTCTCCTACATGGGCGATCGGGATAACATTTCCTTGAATTCAATGTTAGCCGCTTATATTCAAAATGGTCTGTATGATGAATCACTGAACTATTTCAAGGAGATGATAAGTTCTGGGCATCAACCTGACCAAGTTTCAGTGATTAGCGTTCTTTCTGCCTGTGGCAGATCCGGGAATTTGTTGAAAGGAATTGAAGTTCATGCCTTTGCTTTGAAGAATGGGATGGACCTGGATCTTCAAGTTGGAAACACGATAATAGACATGTATGCAAAGTGTTCTAAGCCAAGTTGCATGGAAGCTGCTTTCCAAAGATTACTCAAAAGAGACCACATTTCATGGACGACAGTCATAGCTGGTTATGTGCAGAATAATTGCTACATGAAGGCATTGCAAACATTTAAGGAACTGCAGATGGAGGGAACTGATATTGATCAACTGATGATTGAAAGTGTTCTCCTAGCATGTCGTGGGTTGAAATGCATTTCAATGGCAAAAGAGATTCATGGTCACATATTGAGAAAAGAATTATCTGATATTGTCCTGCTCAATACTTTCATAGATGTGTATGGAGATTGTGGAAAAGTAGATTATGCCAGAAATACATTTGGACTAATTGAAGATAAGAATGTCGTCTCCTGGACTAGCATGATAAACTGCTACGGCCAGAATGGACTTGCAAATGAAGCGCTTGAGCTTTCTTTTGATATGATTCAATCAGATGTTGAGCTGGATTCTATTGCGCTTTTGGGTGCTCTCTCAGCTGTTACCAAGCTATCAGCATTGAGGAAAGGTAAAGAGATTCATGGCTATATACTTCGGAAGTGCATGCATTTCGAAGAACTTGTTGCTAGCTCTCTTGTGGATATGTATGCTGGCTGTGGGGCTGTAGACGAATCGTACAGGGTTTTCAACTCTGTCAGGGGTAAAGATTTGATTTTATGGACAAGCATGATTAATGCATATGGCATGCATGGTCATGGAACGGAAGCTATTAAGTTATTCAAAATGATGGAGGCTGAGGGTCTTCGTCCTGATCATATTACCTTTCTGGCACTTCTATATGCATGCAGTCATTCTTCTTTAGTTGATGAAGGAAAGACAATTTTTGGTGAGATGCAACATGAATATAACTTGGAGCCATGGCCTGAACACTATGCTTGTTTAGTTGATCTGCTTGGCCGTGCTAATTATCTGGACGAAGCGTTTGAGCTTGTGAAAAGCATGAAAACAGACCCTACGGCTGCTGTCTGGTGTGCTCTCCTAGGTGCTTGTAGAACTCATTCTAACATGAAAATTGGAGAAATAGCTGCCCGGGAGCTTCTAGAAGTTGATCCAGAGAATCCAGGAACTTACGTGCTTGTGTCTAACTTATATGCTGCGGCAGAGAGATGGAATGATGTGGAAGACATTCGGATGAGAATGAAGGCTAAGGGACTTAAAAAAGACCCTGCTTGTAGTTGGATAGAAATAGAAAATTGTGTTCACACCTTCATTTCGAGGGATAGGTCTCATCCGCAGTCTGAGGCAATTTACGACAAACTCTCTCAGATCACTGAGGAACTAGAGAGCGTAGGGGGTTATAAGCCCCAGACCCGTTATGTTTTGCATAAGTTGGAGGAGAAAGAGAAAGTGAAGATGCTTCGTGGACACAGTGAGAGACTTGCAATTGCTTATGGTTTACTCAATACACCGAAAAATACACCAATTCGAGTAACAAAGAACCTTAGAGTCTGTGGTGATTGCCACAATTTCACGAAGCTCGTGTCGAAGTTTTTCAAGCAAGAAATTATTGGAAGGGATGCCAACAGATTTCATCATTTTAGTGGTGGCGTTTGTTCCTGTGGAGATTTCTGGTGATTTTTGAACTACTTACGAGCACTGTTACACGAAGAATCTGCAGTCATTGATTGAAGTTAATATAGTCCCATTTCAGCTACTGCAGATGTTCTTATTAGGAATGAACAACCAGTTTAAGGTAATGAACAAGCTCTTATTTTCAGTAAATACATAAGAATGGTCGATATAAGTAGAATCTATGTGCTGTAGAAAAATTAAAGGACCTGGGTTTCCATTTCTTTGCCCTTGTCATTTCCTGGAAACTGGATAGACAAAAGGAAAGGCAACAGAGAAAGTATATGACTACATATATCATGAAGTCCCATACATCAAATTATCTCCTTTCCGAATTAATAGTTGAACTCAAGATAATCAGTTGAAAAGGCGATAATTTGATGTACGGGACCTCATGAACTCACCATGAGGTCACACGGATAACATACTGTAATGTGATAATCTATACGACACTTTTGTGATAAATTGCTTGTTCTTAATCCATCTTAATGCTAGAGATGTGAAACGTTTATGCTGTCACACGGATTTATTATACCACACTTTGATCTTTAATCTGCTTCATCATACCTATGGCTAATACCAAATGTAACAATCACGGATATGCTCTAGCAATCTTCATGGTGTCTTGAGTATAATGTTTAATATAGTCTTCCCGCTCGTTATACCAAGTTCTGGTTTATGTAAGAGCCACAGCTCATTTGGCAAATAAATGTTGTCATAGAATTTATTGAAGTTAATAGCCCCTAGCTTAATGATAATTCTAGGAAGCCATATAGTCATGTCATATATATGTCATTCTTCTAATTATGCATGCTAGTAAATTGATTTCTCCGTGTTTACGGTCTTGAATCTGCATCTGGATGAATATATAGCTGTTGTAGCATGACTTGCATCTTCACATCGAGATTTAAAAGGGGTAATTTGTGGTTGCTTTGCTTAAGGTAATAAGAAGACTACGGAATAATATTCTATCATGGTATCAGAGCCATGTAAGACTCTAACGAGCATTTGGTCCTCTCTTCCGCTGCCATATTCTTTTCCTGTCATTCTCTTCTTTTTCTCTTCTTCTTTCTCTTGCGTGCTTGCCACTGTTCTCCTGTGTGCTTGCCGCTGCTTTTCTCTTCTTTTCTTTCTCTTGTGTGCTGTGTGCTTGCTGCTTTTCTCTTCTTTTCTTGCTTTTCTCTTCTTTTCTTTCTCTTGCATCCTGTGTATTGTGCCGCTTCTGTCATCGTTTTTGGTCTAATCATCGATCTTCAATTTCTTCCAATCGATTTCTTCAAATCGATCTGCCTGCTGTCTTCAAATCGATTTCTTCCGCCATTACAGGTAATCGATCTTCTATTTGTCTTCAAATCTTCCTTGTCTTCGATTTCTTCTATTTGCTCGAAGTTATCTACTACTGTAATCGATTTTGGCTTTCAGCCATCGTCGATTTCTCCATCTCCTCTGTACTCGATCTTCTGTAAATCGAGATTTCGCCGTGTTTTGCCGCTTCTGTCATCGATCTTCCTCTCCTCTGATTTCTTTAATTCGTTCTTCTCTACTTCTTCTCTCCTTCTCTCTCCTTCCCCTGCTTTCTCTGGCCAAAACATCATGGGTCCAGAAGAAACCTGAAAGTGTATTGAATGTCATTTTAAAAAGTGGGATGGTGGGTTCTTTGGTGAATGTGTGTCTCTTTGCAAAATTTACTGGCCATTTGATAAGGGAAAGATTTTCCATATTAAAGCCCATTGTGATGTATGCTCGGAGAACAAACAATGGAGGATTTGCCACGACTCAAGGTCAAAATAGGTTGTAACTCAAATTATATATGTGGTTTCTGGTTTTTTTCTTGGATCGTGGACTGGATATTCTTGGTTGTCTATCAAGTCGTTTTACAACTTTGTGAAGATGTCACTTGCATCAGCTATCATGTTATGCTTGGAGCTATGGTACAATACATTGATTATGCTTGGAGTTGCTGCGTTTCTAATGAACTTGGAGCTAATCGTCCTAGAGCTGCAAAGTTTTATGTACTCTTAACTGTGATTACAGATACTGTTGTTTGTGCGCCCAATAATATATTGAGAAATGGAACAGAGAATGATGGGGTGTAGAATTGGAATAGGTTTACAGTAAATGGGAAGGCATTGTTGCTTGCAATTCTGATAAGAAGAATTATTATAGAGTTCCAGAATTTAATGATGCTTGATGTCAAGATGGTAGATCTGAACTCGAAGGCAATTGGTGGATACATGGAGTTTTTAGTAAAAAGATGTGTATCAACTGAAAAAGAGGGCTGCAAATGCTTCATAAACAGGTGCTATTTCATAGACATCCCAGAAGCTCATAATTTGCTGGTAGATTTGTCGACATGGATATGGGATCCAGGGCCTAGAGGTACCGCCTTTTATCATGTTGTTGGAGTTATCATTTCGGCACATTCCTGGAGGTGCTATATAATTGCATGGAGCTATTTTCAACACAACTCCAGATTAATGGACTGTATATTGAGTCCAATGCAATTCAAAATTGGTTTGCTTTTTACTCTACTTGAATCTGGGATCCAGGAGGCGCAAGACTCTAAATTGATTTGGATACATTTTTCATCATCTTCTGATACATACCCAGCCATTGCAATATTGTTGTTATCATTCCATAAGCCTTGAGGACAAGGCTTAGATAAGAGGGAAGGAATGTTATATCCCGAGTGGGATGAATATGCATATATTAAGTCTGCCAAGGACATGAGGGTAATTTCTGGAGGAAGGGGCATAATGATAATTTATGGATGCTTGAATGATTATAAAAAATGAGCATGAGATGATAGAGCAGGTGTGGGTTTTTGTGGGTTTATACCTCAGACCCATTTTACACTTTCAGATCTCAATTTCATCTCGTCATATTTGCTCCGTTGATCTCCGATGGCTTGTTACTTTTCCCGGTTG
>JAYMSO010000124.1:0-10777 GCA_036897175.1 Plantago depressa | reverse complement strand
AAGAACTATAACATGTACATATGGCATCATAATTTTTCACAACTCAATTACAATTGAGTTACTATTCACCTGTTAAAGGTCCGTTAAAATCCGATCAATAAAGTCATATGCAAACAACCACTTGAAAATCAGAACCATTACAATCAATGATAATCCTCCATAAACTAATTTGTCGACAAGTTATAACAACATGCGAACCTGTATTATACTATTTTTTGATGGAGCGAAAATCAATTTCAGATATTCCACGTATCAAGTTAGTACTTGTTCGGGCTCGGGCAGCTTGTAGCCTTGTATATTTGACTAGTATATATTTATAGATGTTTTGAAATACAACTTTAACATATCTAGTAACATATAAATATTCACTCGATTTTATATGAGTGCAGTAGTGATTTAACAGAGTTTTTTAGATGTATGTCAAATGCAACACTGTACAACTCAACTTTAAACAATCAAAAGGACTATTATATACCCGATAGGACAAATTATGAACTTAAGATTCAAGGGAAATTGCAAATTAGAATAATTAAAGGCCTCAAATGTCATTTTCCAGTGAATTAGTAGTATTCTATTTTAATTAGGTTGAATAATATTAATTTTGGTGGCGGTGAAAGGTTGCCCTAAATCGAGAAACTTCTTCTTCTTCTCCACAATCTTCTCTTCTCCCAGAGAAGTGGACTGGACGTCGTTTCGTATCTCCAACCAAATCCCTTTCGGTAACAATTTCAACCTTTTCCTCTTCTTCATGATCGGGCGTTTTCTGCGGCTGGTGCTGCGTTTTTGTCTGCCATTTTGGTTAACCCGCTTGATGTTGTTAAGGTAGTAGTAGTTTTGATTAGTTTGCGTTAATTGCAGTTGGAAATTGGTGTTGTGTCGAATTTGTTAGTATTTTAGGATTTATGCCGTGTGTAATGTTGTTTATTGGCTTTTCCTGGATGTAGTAGTTTGCTAAGTTGTTAAGGTAGTAGTTTTGATTAGTTTGCGTAAATTGTTGTTAGAAATTGGTATTTTGTCGAAGTTGTTAGTCTTTTAGGATTTATGCTGTGTGTTATGTTGTTTATTTTCTTTTCCTAGATGTAGTAATTTGTTAGTGTGCTTTTTTTTTTTTTTTCATTGAGTTTTTATATTATTGGTTCGTGTGTTCTAAATGGAGTGTTCGGCGTTAATCGCTCTATTGGATGTGTTTTTAGTCTAGCTGGTTATATGTCTATACACTGACTGTGTAGCTAGTTTTTTTATATAATACTCGTGTGGCAGATTGTAGTTGGTGTCACATTCGTTTTACGACGGTTACTAATTTTTCTTTAATACTTCAACTTCTGGAAATGTTTGTATCCTGCCTTTCTGATATGGATTTTATTGTTTTGCAGACAAGACTACAGGTCCAGGCGGCTGGAGTCGGTTATTCACATCCGTTAAGTAACCTTACAAGTCGGATGGCCTTTTTTGGACCTCAGATGGTATGGCTTCTTACATTTGTTGTGATTATATTCTATCTTCTTGTGTCATCTTGTGATTAGAGTCTTCGAGTTTTATCTTGCTCACTTGTTTTATGGGCACTTTGTACTCTCTATTTTTCTGGAGGAGATTTTTTTTTATTTGAGATTGAAATTAATTCTAGCTCATATCTCCAGTTACTTGTAGACACTGAAGCTTGACATAACATATTGCAATATGTTTACAGATGTTTGCTGATCTGAGGTGTTCGCCATCTTGCGCCAGGGCTGGTGTTCAGGGTACCGTATCAATATGCCCACCTGATTGTTTTCATTACAAAGGGACGCTGGATGTCTTCTACAAAATTGTTCGGCAGGTTGGTAAACTGGATATGTTTTATCTGTCAGCTGATATTGTTGTGCCCTGTACTTCATTTTGAAATCAGATATAGAGACAGGAGGTTAATGTGATATTTATCAGCCATTATTATGGGACGATTGCTTGCGCACATATCTTGTTTGTTTTGCACTTAAATTGATTTATGTTTTGGAAATGATTTAGTCATATATCTCGTAGGAGGGTTTTTCTAGGCTTTGGAGAGGAACAAATGCTGGCTTGGCACTTGCTATTCCTACTGTAAGTTTTTACTAGTTCTCGCAGTTCTTTTGGCATCCTCTCTGTTTTTCTTTGGTTGAAAGGATCTTTATGCTCTCCAATCAGGTCGGCATTTACTTGCCTTGCTATGACATATTCCGTGACAAATTAGAGGAATTCACTGCACAGAACATGCCATGGTTAACTCCATACGCCCCTTTAGCAGCTGGATCTCTTGCGCGTTCTCTAGCTTGCACAAGTTGTTATCCAATTGAGCTCGCTAAAACACGGATGCAGGTACTGGAGTTGATCATGTTGTAGATTCCTAATTCTCTTGTCCTCCATTTTGCCAAGCCATATTATAACATTGTGCATGCTGTGTGAAGGCATTTAAGCTTGCCCATGGTAATAAAAAGCCTCCTGGTATCGGGAAGACGTTAGTTGACGTCATTTCCCAGGTCAAGACTACGGCCAACCCTACTAACAGCTGTAAGTTGATTTATCTGAAAATTAACAGTGAAGGTGCTTTTTAGACCGTGAGATCTTAACTGACTGAGAACATTAATCTCGCTGCAGTTTGTTTGAAGTTTCAGAATTTAAGGATTTAATTTTTTAATGCAGTGCAAAGCTACCGTGTCTTATGGACTGGCCTTGGGGCTCAACTTGCTCGGGATGTTCCTTTCTCTGCAATCTGTTGGTCAACTCTTGAACCTGTGAGATTTTCTTCTGCTGTCTTGTTTGTATTATTTTGTCCTCTTTGAGTATTATTTTCGTTCTTCTACGAGGAGCTATTATTATTAATACTATAAATCTCTTATAGGTAAGAAGAAAGCTTCTTGGTCTGGTAGGAGATGAAGCTAATGCAGTGAGTGTCCTTGGTGCAAACTTCTCTGCTGGCTTTCTGGCTGGCAGCCTCGCTGCAGCCACTACGTGTCCACTAGACGTTGTAAAGACCCGTAGGCAAATTGAGGTAATTCTTGTTTTGACCTGTCTAGTTATTATAGCAAAAGCTGTGTATAATAAGAATGTATAAGTTTGGACCTCATCTCATCTGTTAGACTAGATAATTACAGACAGGATTGCAGTGAATCAAATGTTAACGTGACAGTGGTTGGTTCCAGCTTGCAAGGCTGGAGATAGTCTTATAACCTATCTATTCACTATGAAGTTCATCATATCTTTATTAGCGACTAAGTATTAAATTCATTAACACATACACATTGTCCTTGGAGGGAGAGCATTATATCTCAGAACAATACTACTCCGTCTGTCCAAGAACTTCATGCATAATTCACGCAGTTTCAATCGAAAAATTAAAATAAATGATAAAATATAGAAAAAAACGTATAAGAAGTGTAATTTTAGTGACAATTTGTAATTTAGGTGCAAATGTAAGATGTTTTTATTATTTGTTGAGTAGCTTTATATTTTAGTAACGTATGAAAATCTATGAAACGACTAAAATGCCAAATGTATGAAGCTTTGTGGACGCTTAAAAAGTGACAAATATATGAAGCTATTCGGGACATGTATATTATATAAATTTCCCGTTGTGATTTGTAAATGGAAATATTATTTTCATGCTCAAATTAGTCGAAAAGGATTTTGGTACAGTTGTACGTACACTGAGAGGACTGTCGATATATGGTAAGTGAGAAAAGAAAGAAATTACCATATTTCCATTGCTTCCGTTTGTTACTCCTATATATAAATAGAGGTTAGGTGCAAGCCGAAAGAAGAAGAAGAAGCTCTTCCACAAGATGGATTCGATTTCCGAAAAAGTGCCTCTGCAATTGTCCGCAGAAACCTGCTCAATGAGTTTGATGAAGTTGCAGCTGATTCAAAGCACGGTAATGATGCACGAAAGGCACTCTATAGAGCACGATTTGTTTTGAAGAGACGTACTCAAAGCATTTGATGAAGTTGTAGAACCAGGGCGCGATCATGAGGAGTTTGATGTAACGAAAAAGGACATGCTGAAGGTAATATCCACTGCTGCTAAGTTACCTGAGAAACGGATGGTCGAAAAGAAGACGACGACGTATATTGGTTTGACGAGGAAGGAGCTGAGATGGATGCGATGATGATCCTGAAGGCGATGGAGAAGTTACGTGTCGAAGAATCAATATAAATGGTTTGATTTTTTATGCTTCCTTTTCTATTCTGCAGATTTAGTTGAGATGAATTACAACAGTCTTTCTTTGCGATTTGATATTTTTTGAACTATTTTGGCGCCATATTGCGCGAGATTAAACATAATGAACGATTGGCGCCAAAATTTAGAAGAGGCTTGAACTATCGAATTTCATACCTGTCGGTCTCGGTCTACTTCATAAAGTTCGTTAAAAAAACGTATAATATGACAAATGTATAAAATTATACGTAACATATGGAGTAATATATACTCAATGAATGTAAATTTGAATTATTCAAAAAAAAAATTATAAATACAATACTTCAATTTGACTAATAAATACAATAATAAATACAACACTTCAATTCAACATACCAAATTACAACTACTATGTGAACGAATTACCAAACCATATCTAAATCCCCATTACGCCTAAAGAACAAAAACACGAGCAACTGAATCAAATGCCTATAATAAAAATTAGAAAAGGAAAAAAAAGGAAGAGTGGAAATTTAAAAAATAAATAAATTGAATTTCGGTTTGATAATGATCAAATTCATTAGAATGGCAATCATTCTAATGAATGATGTAGGTGAGAACCAAAGCCAACAGCATCAGAAGATAAGCTATCCCTTGATCTATGCTTGTCCCTGCAGAAATTGTGATCTAGTATTAGCACGAATTAAGCTAAGGTCGGGATTTCACGATCTTGAGGATCGAACATGAGGCTGTTTAACGTGTTAGACGGGCAAAAAGTACACAACATAAAGATGTGTGCCTTATTGCTATGCATTTTGACTCGTCTAACACGTTAAACTCTCATACGAGTGATTGTTTAGCCATATGGAGAGTTTTAGACGTACCATCGCTGATTGGAGAGGGTGCGGGTGCGAATGAGTCGGAGACGGTGGCAACCGCAGTGGCAGGGAAAATAGTGACTATTGACATGATTGCCAAAAATGCCACCCAAGCTTTGCTGATGATTTCCATTTTCCCCTTTTCAAGTTTTATCGTGTTTTGGTGATCGGAAAAATGCCCTCTTCCTCTCTCTGCGACACCGCGTGGTGCTTTGGAGCTTAGCCGGTGATCCACAGAGAGAGAATGCAAAATTTGTGCTATGTATTTTCTTGAATTCGCCTGTTGCTGATTGCATTTCTTGTTATTGGGACTTTAGGATATTATATAGCGATGGGGAAATATAAAAGGATGGTGTGGAGAGAAACATGGTAGAAAATAGGCGAATGAATAGGTTCATACTGCTTTTGACTAGCAATTCCAATGGACTAAAATGAATGTAGAATTACTGTTTTCCGTGAAATTCTTCCTTTTTAGATGCTAAGAGTGTAATCGATTGTACACCTCTAATAGTATCGATGAGGACCACATACTACCTGAGATGAGATGATGTGACAATGTTTACGCCCCTACATCTGATAAACCACCCTCAAAATAATCAGAAGCATATGCAAACAGAGCTAAACTACGCTTTTAGCACAGTTTCACTTCTATACTCTAGGTAAAAACAATTCAACACGAGTCGGTGCAAGAAACTGCAGCTTCAAAAAACGTTTATAAACATGAACTAACTGATCAAGGTCGGATATAGATCCTCTATTGATTTATAACCGGAATCATTTGCAAACAGGCAGTGTAGTTTCACTTCCTTAGCGGAAGCTTGACTAGTTAGCTGTAACCTAGGTCTAAAGAACTATAACATGTACATATGGCATCGAATATATAAGAAACTGCTTAATCTCATCCTGCAAAGCAAATGATACGATAACACCAGCTTCAAAACACTACAGTTAAAAACATGAACTAGTTGATCAAGGTCGGAAATAGGGATCCTCTTCATTCTCGTAGATATCAAATAACTGCTTTGAATAGCGAGTTGCCAAGTCCCTGCATATTTCGATCCCATCTGAATTGAATTCCAGCAACTCTTCAGCAGTCTTGATCACGTCACCTTGTGCCTCTCCGTCAGTGAGAAAATCTGCCAAGTCACTGCCCCTGTAAGTAGGAAATGAAACAACCTGTTAAAATCTTTTCTCATCTTTAAAAGCAACACCAGAATGGAAAAAACAGAAACTCTAACTTATAAACCTACAACAACGGCATAAGGTGATTCTTACATTTTGATCTAATGTTTCAGAACATATGTGCTTTCTTTACAAGGAAGAATGGAAACGAAAGATTGATTGACAGAGAAGAGTTGTGGAATAACACGTTGAAAGCGGAAAAATACTTCCAACTGCTGTAAAATTCTGATCTTGAAAAGCAAGAAAATGTAGATTGATATAATATTCTAAAGACAAGTAAAAAACTGATTTGCAGATGGAGAAATCTGGCAAATATACTACATTTAGGCCAATAGTTTCCTTAATCTGTGACATGAGCGCGTCCCTAACATTCACAAAGAGCAGATTGAATATATACTATCACATATAGAGGAATAGAAAACCTCACCTCGGTGCGTCTAGGGAGCTGAAGCCTCTTTTATTATAATCTAAAGCAGCTTTAATAAATTTTTCCTCAGTCGTTTGCCGGCGATACATAGCACATACGGCTTTCATACATAGTTCAGGACTTTTACCGAGATCAGCTAACATATCAGCTTCGTACTCCCACTTCAACTTGCCTCTTTTCTCCCTACGCAAACTAGACATGATCTCACCATATCCAACACTACCTTCAGATTCATTCCGAGAGTCACCCGAGTGGTTAACCGAGGATGTATCGTCGTTTTCAGGAATCTCTTCAGAGTTTGAAGCAGAGTCAGGTTCTGAAACATCTGCGCCATCAGGAACAATAAACGAATCCATGCTTTCAGTTTCCGACTCGTCCTCTTCTGTTTCATTGTCATCGACAATCAAATTTTGATGGTTGGCAATTCTAGTACTCTTTCTTCTGGAGCTATTCTCAGAACATTTCCCCTCGTCGCGATTCACTTGCTTAACTAAGCGCCGCTTACGAGTAGATCTATTGATACTTTCAGGGGAAGAGGAATCATTCAAGTTGCTGTTTGGGTTAGTATCTCCATCAAGGTCTGGTAGATTCGTCCTCTTTAATTTACTAAGCGGGACATTATCATCACTTTCACTATCACTATCACTGGTAACTCTATTAGCAACCTTTCTCTTCTTAAACTGCATACAATTTAGATCGTCCTCCGAGTCACTCTTGACATCAGAAGCAACAGAAGACCTACTGCGTGGTGTTGTCTGAGAAATATTCTTCTGCCGACTCCCTTCATCTACAAATTTAATACGGTTTACAGTCCCCGAGCTTACTTCTCTTCGGCTCCCTTGTTCAGAATCTGTGCTAGACTCATCACTTTCACTATCAATGGTAACTCTATTAGCCAACTTTCTCTTCTTAAACTGCAAACAAATTAGATCGTCATCCGAGTCACTCTTGACATCGCATGCAACAGAAGACCTACTACGTGGTGTTATCGGAGAAATATTCTTCGGTTGACTCCCTTCATTTGCAAATTTAATACTACAGTTTACAGTCCCCGAGCTTACTTCTCTTCGGCTCCCTTGTTCAGAATCTGTTCTACACTTGGAGGACGTTTTCGTTCTAAGGGTCCCTGCTACATAACACACACACATACGAAACTGTAATAGGCCATATGCCAAAACACAAGACAGATAGAAACCTACACAAAACCAACACACAAATCACATTATGCAATGTTACCAAATAATTCACGAGCAAGAAAAACTACCTGATCGAACTCCATCCACAATGTGGGATTGAAGGCGCTTTTCAAGCTCATCATTTTTACCCTTTAAAACTCTAACCTCGTCTTCAAGATCGAAATTTTCACTCTTTAACAGTTCAATCTCAGTATCTTTCTTGCAGATGTCAACTTCCAAAGACTTGCATTTCTTTTCAACCTTATCAATTTCAATCTGAAAATCCAAGCACCTAGTGCACTCCACAACTTCTTGCTTCAATCTTTCTTCCATGTCCTACTTCTAAAAGTTCTGCAACAAATTTTCTAATCACATCAACCACTGTCCAAGAATCCCAAATGCAATAAATTTAAGCCCTAATCCCAATACACTGATAAAAGGTAAAAAATTCAAACTTTACATAAATTTCAGCAATATAACCGAAACCCATATGAAATTACGCCGCAAAAAACAAGAAAAGCGTGAAGATAGTAAAATTTAGTCTTCAATTAAGGTGGATGACGATGAAAACAAAACAGTATTAACCGTTACGAAATTAGTTTTTCTCAAGAGAAAACATTCATTAGACAATTAATATTGTCTTGAGTTGAGAATTGAGACTGGAAAGAAAAGGGGAAGTGATGAAACTTACTTACAATTACAAGCCGAATCGATTGTTGTTGAGTTGAGAATTGAGACTGGTCAAAAGAGCATACTAAATTTGATCTTGTCAGTCCCTCATCGATTATGTTTTTTTACTCGTCCAATTTATATTTTTCCATTATTTTATTTACTTATTCTTTTTTAGATATTATGAAGACTTGTATGAATAATTTAAAATTACATAACGTTCCGAATTTAACTTCCGAATATACATTGTCTCGTACCAATTTTAAATTCCCATCCATTTAGTAAAATATTTATCATAATTTATTCACTATTTTTACTACTTTATTCACTCATCTATTAAAAATTGTCTCCAAGCCTGCAGAAAGTTTCGACCGGGACAGAGGGAGTACTTTCGAGTCTTTTTGACTTATTTCCACATCGATGTTTTAACATAAAATGTCAAAACTACATTTTATAATAATAATAATAATATTTTTAATGAAATCACTAATGTTTCTGTAATCCATCTAAAAACATTGCATATGTTTATTTCAAAACTTAACTATAAGTAAAACAAAACAAGTACAAATATTTAGACATTTGAAATGTTCCAGCGTCTCAAGTTTCAGCCTTGCTTTGAGACTCAGAGTCTCAAAGCAAGTCCCATCAGAGTCCCAAATGAATTTTGGGACTCTGGTGGAGTTGGTCTCAGAATTATGGCACCCAAAAATCCAGAGGCAAAACCACTTATCACCACTCCAACAAACCATATTGTATCGGTTTCATCTCCCACTTCATGACTTTCTGCATTTGGGGCGTTCACCGCTCCTTCTCCGTGACAGTTCTTCAGCAATGGAGCTCCACACAGTCCAGGATCCCCTTCATAAATGGAAGGGTCCTGAAAAGTTTGCAGCTAACTTCTTGTTGGGATTTGTCCTGTCAACTTGTTACTAAACAAGTTCAGTTGGCTAAAAAATATCAATTCTGATAAACTCTCTGGAAGATTCCCGGTTAGATTGTTGTTCAATAGATCAAATGATTCCAACCCCTTCATGTCTCCAATTCTTTGTGGAATATGACCTTGCAAATGTAAATCGAAACCAATTAGGGCAGCAAGTCTTGTGAGCTCCCAAGGAATTTCACCGGTAAGTTCATTACAAGAAAGATCCATGTTCACAACGTATGGAAGCATTTCAAAGTACTCTACTACCTTTCCTTTGATCACTTGTTGCAGACTTGTGCTCTCCATGAATGACAACATATCGGTTGGGTTTATTAGTTACTATGCCCGAGAAATTGCCAAAACAACACGGAACATTTCCTGTCAAATGATAATTTGCAAGGTCCAATATTTGCAAATGGGGAAGTTGACAGAAATCAGAAGGAATTGTTCCGGAGAAGTTAAGAACCTGTATCCCATGATGACAATCGATTGGAAGGATCAGAGAAGCTCGCCTTGAGTTTCAGGTGAGCGTTCATTTCCACTATAACACAATGAAAATTTGCATTCACTTGTCTTGGCAAGCAGCACATCATTGTCAAGTAAAAACAAAATACAAAATATGGGGTGGCAAAAGACATGATCTCTTCCACATGAAACCAAATACGATTGCAGAAATTTAAGAAAAACCAGAATTTGTTTCTTTTTGTTGGTAGTTGAGATATATGTGACTGTCAGTAATGAGTTTGAATATATTAAGAATATATAACCGTGTGGACGTGATGCCATAAAACAAAGTATTCCGCAATTGTGAATATATTTTGGTGCCTTTTATGAGTAACCAAAAAGATAGAAAATGCTGCAACTAACTATGTATATAGATCATAACTAAATAGCAGACTCAGTGTAAACGTAGAAACACACAATATACTAATTTAAGTACTACTACATATTAAGGAATTAAATGACAAACTCTTAGGAAATAAAGTTCCAAAAGTGAACTTGAAAACAAGGCAGCTAGCACATTTTACATGATTTATCAATGCATATTGATCCAGCTTCCCAAAATTCTGGCTATAACCCCATCTGTGAATCTGAAGTACACATACCTCCAGCTTTGTTTGAACACCAGAACTCCAATCACACCCCAAAATCCTGTTGCGAATCCACTCGTTATTATTCCGTAGAGCCATATCTTATCGACTTTGTCTTCTTCACCGTTTGCAACACGAGTTTCTGCAATCGGACCATTTGATGCTTCGTCGCCGGGACATTTATTCACCAATGGAGGTCCACAAAGACCAGAGTTACCCTCGTAAATCGAAGGGTCTTCAAGAGTTTGCAGTTGACGGCCTATTGGGATAGCCAGCTCTTCGCATA